>BQNB010150951.1:0-15966 GCA_026074375.1 Tanacetum coccineum
TTGTAACTTGTTCTCTTGTTTTAAAATAATTTTTCTCATCATCCCTTATTGTGGTGTATAACCCCGACTCTTTATTTTATTCTATGGCTTACTCTCATCGTCTCCTTTAGTTTCTATGTTTGTTGATATCTCTTTAATTGGAGTCATCCTTAATTCTTGAGTAAAATTAAGAATCTTTCTCTTCTCATTCACTTTCACTTCATGAAGATCTTACTCCACTCTAAGTTGTGAGACCTATTTTATATGGCTAGAAAGCCCTAAATGATACCAACATTGTAACTCATTCTCCTGTTTTTAAATAACTTATCTCGTCGTCCCCTATTGTGGTGTATAACCATGACTCTTTATTGCTTTCTATGGCATACTCTCATTGTCGCCTTCACTTTCTCTATTCGTTGATATCTCTTTAATTGGAGTTATCCCTAATTTTGGAGTAAAATTATTAATCTTTCTCTTCTCATTCACTTTCTCTTCAAGATGATCTCACTTCACTCTAAGTTGTGAGACCTATTTTATATGGCTAGAAAGCCCTAAACGATACAAAAATTGTAACTTGTTCTCCTATTTTTAAATAACTTGTCTCATTATCCCTTATTGTGGTGTATAACCTCGACTCTTTATTTCTTTATATGGCTTACTCTCATCGTCTCCTTTACTTTCTCTATTTGTTGATATCTCTTTAATTGGAGTTATCCCTAATTTTGGAGTAAAATAATTAATCTCTCTTCTCAGTCATTTTCTCTTCATGATGATCTCTCTCCATTCTAAGTTGTGAGACCTATTTTATATGCTTAGAAATCCCAAAACATTACCAACGTTGTAACTTGTTCTCTTGTTTTTAAATAATTTTTCTCATCATCCCTTATTGTGGTGTATAACCCCGACTCTTTATTTCATTCTATGGCTTACTCTCATCGTCTCCTTTAGTTTCTGTATTTGTTGATATCTCTTTAATTGGAGTCATCCTCAATTCTGGAGTAAAATTATGAATCTTTATCTTCTCATTCATTTTCACTTCATGATGATCTCACTCCACTCTAAGTTGTGAGACCTATTTTATATGGCTAGAAACCCCTAAACGATACCAACATTGTAACTTGTTCTCCTGTTTTTAAATACTCTCATTGTCTCTTGCACTTTCTCTATTTGTTGATATCTCTTTAATTGGAGTTATCCCTAATTTTGGAGTAAAATTAATTATATTTCTCTTCTCATTCACTTTCTCTTCATGATGATCTCCCTCCACTCCAAAATTATATTTAAAAACAAGAGAACAAGTTACAAAATTAATTATATTTCTCTAAGTTGTGAGACCTATTTTATATGGATATAAAGCCCTAATATCTCTTTAATTGGAGTTATCCCTAATTTTGTAACAAGTTATCTCTATTTAAAAACAAGAGAACAAGTTACAAAATTAATTATATTTCTCTAAGTTGTGAGACCTATTTTATATGGATATAAAGCCCTAAACGGTACCAACATTGTAACTTGTTCTCTTGTTTTTAAATAACTTATCTCATCATCCCTTATTGTGGGGTATAACCCCGACTCTTTATTTCTTTCTAAGGTTTACTCTCATTGTCTCCTTCACTTTCTCTATTCGTTGATATCTCTTTAATTGGAGTTATCCCTAATTTTGGAGTAAAATTATTAATCTTTCTCTTCTCATTCACTTTCTCTTTATGATGATCTCTCTCCACACTATGTTGTAAGACCTATTTTATATGCCTAGAAAGCCCTAAACGTTAACAACATTCTAACTTGTTATCATATTTTTAAATAATTTTGTTCATCTCCCGTGTTTAAATAACTTGTCTCATCATCCCTTATTGTGGTGTATAACCCTGACTCTTTATTTTTTATATGGCTTACTCTCATCGTATCCTTCACTTTCTCTATTCGTTGATATCTCTCTAATTGGAGTTATCCCTAATTTTAAATGTTACCAACATCCTAACTTGTTCTCCTATTTTTAAATAATTTTTCTCATCATCCCTTATTGTGGTGTATAACTTCGACTCTTTATTTTGTTCTATGGCTTACTCTCATCATCTCCTTCACTTTCTCTATTCGTTGATATCTCTTTAATTGGAGTCATCCTCAATTCTGGAGTAAAATTATGAATCATTCTCTTCTTATTCACTTTCACTTCATGATGATCTCACTCCACTCTAAGTTGTGAGACCTATTTTATATGGCTAGAAACCCCTAAACAATACCAACATTGTAACTTGTTCTCCTATTTTTAAATAACTTGTCTCATCATCCCTTATTATGTTGTATAACCCCGACTCTTTCTTTTTTTCTATGGCTTACTCTCATTGTCTCCTTCACTTTCTCTATTCGTTGATATCTCTTAAAATTAGAGTCATCCTTAATTCTGGAGTAAAATTATGAATCTTTCTCTTCTCATTCACTTTTATTTCATGATGATCTCACTCTACTCTAAGTTGTGAGACCTATTTTATATGGCTAGAAACCCCTAAATGATACTAACATTGTAACTTGTTCTCCTATTTTTAAATAACTTGTCTCATCATCCCTTGTTGTAGTGTATAACCCCGACTCATTATTTCTTGCTATGGCTTACTCTCGGCATCTCCTTCACTTTCTCTATTCGTTGATATCTCTTTCATTGGAGTTATCCCTAATTTTAGAGTTAAAATTATGAATCTTTCTCTTCTCATTCAATTTCACTTTATGATGAACTCATCACACTAAGTTTGTAAGACCTATTTTATATGGCCAAACCCCTAAACGATACGAACATTGTAACTTTATTCACCTGTTTCTATAAATAACTTGTCTTATCATCCCTTATTATGGTGTATATAATGCCGACTCTTTAATTAATCTTTCTAATGGCCTTTCTCTCATCATCTCCTTCACTTTCTCTATTCATTGATATCTCTTTAATTTGGTTTATCCCGATTTTTGAGTAAAATTATTAATCTATATCTTCTCATATCTCTTTATCTTCATGATGATTCACACTCCACTTTAAGTGTGAGACCTTATTTTATAATGGCTAGAAAGCCCTAACGTGATGCCAACCTTGTAACTTTTTCTCCTTTCTCAAAAAACCTTGTCTCATCATCCTCTATGGTGTGTGTATAACACGCCGACTCTTTATTTCTTTATATGGCTTACTCTCATTGTCTCTTTAACTTTCTCTATTCGTTGATATCTCTTTAATTGGAGTTATCTCTAATTTTAGAGTAAAATTAATTAATCCTATGAAACTTCCTATTCACTTTCCCTCTTCTGATGATCTCCTCCACCCTAAAGTTGTGAGACCTATTTTTATATGCCTCAGAAAGTCCCTAAACGGTTACCAACATTGTAACTTGTTCTCTTGTTTTTAAATAACTTGTCTCATCATCCCTTATTGTGGTGTATAACCCCGACTCTTTATTTCTTTCTATGGCTTACTCTCATCATCTCCTTCACTTTCTCTATTCGTTGATATCTCTTTAATTGGATTTATCCCTAATTTTGGAGTAAAATTATTAATCTATATCTTCTCATTCACTTTCTCTTCATGATGATCTCCCTCCACTCTAAGTTGTGAGACCTATTTTAGATGCCTAGAAATCCCTAACGATACCAACATTGTAACTTGTTCTCCTGTTTTTAAAGAACTTGTCTCATCATCCCTTATTGTGGTGTATAACCCCGACTCTTTATTTCTTTCTATGGCTTACTCTCATCATCTCCTTCAACATTCTTTATTCTTTGTATATCTCTTTAATTTAGATTTATCCCTAATTCCCTGAGTAAAATTAATTAACAACCACAATTTTCATAAATGTAAATATCCATCTATTAAGTCATGATGTACAATCAATCAATTATATATGTACTCATATTTTTAGGAAATTATTTCGCTTTATTACATACATTACTTTGCCAATATCTCAATATGCATTATATCCTCATAACTAATAACGGACTCAGGCAACCTTCATATGGCAAATCCTATCTCTATATGTCAAGCAAACATCATAACATGTCAAGTCAATATCATAATATCATTATTACAAGATACATTATTCCTATAAGATACCATTTGCAACATCATATCAAAACGGGCTTTAAACCATTATCGGATGCCCTAAACCCTAACCTCATGAAAAGGTTAACACCTAAAGTGAATGCACAAGCTACTAAAGCATATGTACAAGTAATATAACATCTCATTTGAAATATATAATCTCTTTAAATCAAAGTACAAATCCTTAAAAGCTCAATGCATAAGTCATTAAGCTCAATCCCTAAAATACCATTTTAACCACCGTTTCATCTCATTCTTCACTATCACTTATTTCAAGCTACTATACTCATTTTTTACAATATATGAAGCCCGTAATTATTCCATACAAAAGCATTCACACATCTTTTTTTGCACTCAAAACCCAAATTCAAACCTAAAACCAGCTAGTTTACCTAAACCATGGAACCCGTTACTTATTTTTCCCATTGTAAAACCTAAAACAAACTCTTAAATAAGTTATATAAAATGAATTACAACAACCTTAATCATACTCATCATCATTTCATCATTCTACTTCAATTATCTAAGAAACGAATCCAGAAAACCCTAATTGAACATGACCCGTTTTCTCATTTTCTACCCATTTTAACTCAAACCACCTATCAAATCTTGATTATAATCCTTAATATAAGTCCTAATATCAGTAACCAATCATTCCTAATCAAATGTATACAAATTACAAGCTAGAAAACTCAACCCGAACCCTAAATGAGCCCTAGTGAACCCGAAACCAAACCCCTTGCAAAATAACCCATTTTAACTATTTTTCTTGCAATCAAGCACCTCCATGACTAAACTACTTCATTCGTAAGTAGTTTAAAAGCACCTCTCTTTAAATATCTTTCATTTATATTGTTTAAAAATCACAAAAACTTCTTGTTCCTTCTAGTGCTTAGCCGCGGCAAAGAAAGAGAGCAACACCTCACCAAAGCTAATACTCCTAGAATAATACAACTCATATAATCAGCTTCTCCATATCACCTAAATAGACCCCTGTATTGACAAAACAAATCAATAAGCTTTGCTATACTCCTTGCTCTTCAAATGGATATAAATAGGGCATAGTGTGTTCATTTCCAACTTCACACACCATCTTCTTCTAACAACCCTCAGTTAGCAATCCTTTGCTCCTATATGATCCTAGGATCATAAAAGACATTCAATAAGTGAAGCCTTGAAGAAAACGAAGCCCGAGAGTCGTTACTCTAGCCGTACGAAGCTGAAAGTTCCTGATTCAGACTCCCGTTTCCAAATTCCAAGCTAAAGCACAAACCAGGTACTCTAAGCTCATGATCAGTATTCAAACAATCAAATGTTTTCATATATTCTTATAAATCATAATATAAAGTTTTTGAACTCAAAACCTAAGTGTTATGCCGTTTTTGATCCAAAATCGATACACTCGAAACCCTAATTTCATGTTTCTTACTTAAACTAAATGGGCTAAACTTATAAAATTTTGTTATAATCAATCCTAATAAGCTATTATAAGTTAAAAATAAGTATTTGATAGTTTATAAGATAATCTAGACCTTAAAACCATACGCGGTTTTTCATGTTTGAAACCTTATTTTGACCCGTTTACCTTTTAGCTGTAACGTAAACGTTAAATTTATACTATATGTGTTAAATATCATATTTTAGTTCATAATAACTTATAAATGACTATTGAAATGTTAAATTAAGCCTGCATGGCAATTTGACAATGTTTTGTAATTATAATCCATAGCAAGAGGTATATATCGTAAATTTCAGAAACTTATATTAAACTAAAAGGTAACTACAAAAGTGTCATTATATATCAAATGTTATAACTATCAAGGGGTCTATTATGTCAGTTTTCTAAAGTAATAAAATTTAACTTGGTATATCAATAACATTGAAGACTAAGTTCGTAAAAATGCAAAACCCCTAGGGGTCTAGTGCAATTTTTCCAAACCCCAATGTCTATAAGTAACATTTTGAAAGTGTAAAATCATATTCAAAATCATATCAGGCATTAACTTTAATTAACGCTCCTCGTGCTTAACATCTTCCAGATAATTTGAATAAAATGCTTAAAACTATAAGCTTATGGTTTCTAATCCTTATAATCATACATCCATCCGACTGTGCTTTCAAAATTCATGTCCCGTCGCCCTAATCATACATACCACAATAATAGGGAGCTTTATATTATGAAGTTACATCTGTTATATACGATCTAGTCTAAAGTTGTTTGTGGTTTACGATTTAAAAGTGCCCTAGCTACCACAACATTTACTGAATGACTTCTAAACTATGATGGGCCCTAACGGTGTTATGATAATTTTTTATAACTCAAAACCTACATCGATATACAAAAACTAATATATACAATCAAACTAAGACTTGTCATATATAACCCAGGTTGTCTGTGATTCCTGTCGAACCGTACTTTTCATTCCCTATACAATTGCTATCACTTTCCCTATAACTGTGTTCAAGTGATTCATAGCCTCGCTTTTCAATTATTTTAAAACTCGCGAGAGAGATAACAGCTATAAATATGAATGCAATTATTTCACAAGTTATTTCAATTAACTATAGACTAAAGTAAATCGTTGCCTTTAGTCCCCTATAATCAGAACCGTAAATTAACTCCATCACGTAGTAAGGCGCGAATGTTGTGAATATAATAATAATTTTGGTTGGACTCCCCTGATTGTGTATCTAGTAACGATAGACCAATTGCACATCATAGAAATCACGCGGGTATTTGTGGCAAAAGGTGCCTGCATGGGTCATATTAATCATTATAACCTAAGCACAGAATCATGAGCTAATGGCCATAATAAGTTATGTTTTCATTATACCAGGTATTATATCAACGTAACCCCAATATTGCATTTGATTCACATTATACTACTTAAACCTATGGATTCACTTCAACCTTTTGTTGAATTTTAGCATTTTTATCTCAGTAACTAATTGCAACGGAGTGACAAGGACAGAAGATAGAAAAACTGATAACATTCAAATGTTTTGTATCTTAGATTCTGGAAACCTCTCTTTGTACAAAAACTAATGTAAATAAATGAATGATAACCTTTACTTTTAAAAACGATCTTTTGAATCGGTTTCTTTGATTAATGACTGTATGTTACCCTTGATGTAATACCCTAGATTAGCTTTTCGCTGCTGTATGTAAAAATGGGGGTGTTACAGATTTGGTATCAGAGCCTACGTTATAGAGAAAAAGGTTAAAACCTTAACTATAACTATTTTTCTTTTTCCATCAAAGAAAGTCCTCCGTGCCGCTATATCTTTCAGAATGGTATGTAAAGGTACATAACATTATATTACTAATCAATAACTATATTAATTATACGCTGTGTTATTAACAGAACGATTCTTCCCCCGATCGAATTATTTCTAAATTATTTGGAAAATCCTTTTCCTTCCAATTTCCCAAACTATCTTCCTCTCATTTCTCCGGATCATGTACCTGGCCTCGGTCAGGAAAAAACTACTCCATGCTTCCAATTTCATTGGAATGTCCACTAGCGTCACAACTTCTAACCTCGACAATCCATACCAAGAAGTTATAGAAGCTTTCTATAATGAAAACCAACATCCAAATATCATACCTCCCTAAACTTAAAAGAATTATTTCTCTAGAAGATTTCTGTTCACCAATGCATTACATCCATCAACCCATCACAAACCCTCAAGCTCTTGAGATTGGTGAAACTTTCCCAAGAATCAAGCAATCAAACTGAAGAGCAAATTTATGGTATCCAATGTTAACTAGAAGAAAAATCCATCCTGAACGTTTATTTGATTAGATTGACAAATGGCATCGAAGGTCTCGGTAAAGGAACTATAATCAACACACGGATTATGACACCTTTAGCAGCAAACTCCGCAACTTATACTTATATCACATAAACTCTAAGAGACAGCAAATAGACCAACCATAAGATCTCCTTAACTCGCTTTACAGAATCGCTGAATTGGCAAATCATCAATGATATGGAAACTCATCACCAAGAAAGACATAGAAAAACTACTATCATCGAACTCAGAACCGCATGGAATGACATACCAAGTTCTAGTTTAAATTTTCAGTTTTTTTTATTTAGCTCTAACCAGCCACAGAAGTTGTGGTAAACAATAAACACTTGTCAATCTTACTATGTAAAGTAATAAGGCAAGTAGTTCATAAATACGAAAGGCAATCTGTATCTACCTTTATGTCCTTACACTTTATTCATCTCATCATTTATTCATCATTCATTTATCCATCATACATTCATCATCATACCATAACCTTTAGATATCACCATTGGTAAAAATGCTTAAATGAAGCATTATTCTTTAAGCATTTCTCTTTAATCATTTTAAAGAAGAACAAGCATTATACTTGTGATATCATTCTTATTACATGTTATCTTTTGTTGTAGAAATGCCTCTAAAAAGAGCATCAACAACGAAGCCACCAGCTATGATCAAGATGCATTAGAAAAGTTTAGAGTTTGCTCATTAGTGTCACCTCGGCTCTAGAAGCTCAAGCTACGACAATGGCAAGTGCTAGTAATCCCGACAGGAACACCGGTCCTACTGGAACTCCTGTAGTAAAAATGGGAAACTACAAAGAGTTTATTAGCTGTCAACCTTTCTACTTAATGTACGGAAGGAGCAGTAGGTCTATATCGCTGGTTTGAATGACCGAATCAGTGTTCTCCTCAATATTAGATGTGCCACTAAGACGAACAATGTAACATTTGCTACTAGAACTCTTAAGTGACGATGCAATGTCCTGGTGGAATGCTATGCCCATCCTATAAGGAATAGTGCAAGCCAATCAAATTACCTGGACTGAGTTAAAAGGCTTCAGACTAAACTAGTATTGTCCCCGGACCTGAGATCAAGATGATGGAAGAAGAACTTTACAATCTTATTCAAAAGGGAAATGATCTAAACCTTATGTAGAAGATTCCAAGAATTAACGTTTCTATATCCAAACATGGGCAAACAATGATAAACTCTAAGGAAGCTTTCATCATGGACTACCTTGATGCAGTTTAAGTAATGTTCTAGCCCTCCTAAACCACGAAACTTTTAGAGGAGGCCATTAACAAAGCCCAAAGAGCTAATGGATCAAAGTAACTAAGCATGTTCTAATGTGAGGTATCAAATGACAAACAAAGAAAGTTTTTGACGACAGAAGAACTTTCAACAATATTTCCCGCAGCAACTATCGCAAAAACACCAACATCGTACAATAATCGTCGACAATAGAACCGAAGGCAAGAAGCTGGTAGAGCCTATGCTGTTACTAAGTTCATCAAAAAAACATTATCTATAGCCGGAGATCTCCCCTCTGTGTAAAAGGTTCAATTACTATCACAACCGAGATGGGCCAAGTCTAAGCAAGAACTGCCGAAGCAAGAAGCCAGCCACCAAGTAATCAACTCTAGTGACAGTGGTTTGCCATGCCTGTGGTGAGAAAGGACACTACACAAATTAGTGCCAAAACACCAACATTAATGCCCAATGAAAGAGCCTACATGCTGAGAGATAAGAATGCCCAACAAGACCCAAAAGGCGTTAACTGTAATGTTTATCCTAAATCAGCATTTAGTCAGGTATTTTTGATTCCAGAGCTGATAGAAGTTTTATATCCTTATCTGTAACACCCCCAAATTGGGTCGCAGCGGAATAAGGGTCCGGGGCGTGTTACTTCAAGATCAATAGCACAAGATATATAAGAACGACACAAAAAGTCGTTTGAAAATGATACATTGATTTAACAAATAATTGTTACATAAGCCCGAAGCTTTAAACTTGATCCACTTGATCAAAATACAAAGATTTTCCGCCATAAACAAATAACAAAATGAAATGCGACAAAATCTTTAATGCATGACATCCAAATCAAAACCACCAATGTATCCATTGTACCTCTTGCTTATTGATCCCCTGAAAAACATTGCTTTAAAACGTCAACAATAATGTTGGTAGAATTATGCCAATAGGTATATATAAATCATAAATGTACGGACCACAAGATCTCCCCAATTGTATGATAATGCAACAGATGCAGATATCATATAAATGTAATTACTGCACTAAGCTCAGACAACGTAAGCTTGACTGTATGGATCCAAATAATGGCCTACTTTGCCCGTGGTGATGTTCTAACCCGCAACATCCTATATTCGACATGGTATATGGTTCGTCTTAAAGTACGTATATAAAATATATAAGAATCAAATCAATGATAAAAAGATTCCGGAAGAGATATTCCCGGGTCGTATGTCCCAACGAGGCTGCAATTGAAATTTATCTATCCTGTTTTGATGAGAAATTGACTGATGGAGATATATGATAAGCAACACTAATAATAATATACACTAAAATTAATTAAATAAATCTAATTTAATCTACGGAACAAATATAGGAAATAGTGATCTTAAAACTACGGAAACAAGATTAGTTATAGAGAAGTCCTAAAATTAAATCTAAATTAAATACGTGAAACAAATTAAGGGTATGACAACCCTAAATACTAAAAATTTAGAAAATAAATGCTAAATTAAATTAAAAATCAAAATTAAATTCTAATTAACTTAATTTGAAAAATAAAGAAAACTAGAACAAAAACGGAGGTCGTTTGAATGTAAAACGAAAAGAAACGGTAAAACTTACCCGGTAAAAACGGGTCTAAAACTGAAATTTAAGAAAAATAAGGCCTATACTAATTTTTATATTTTTCCTAGACACTAAATGACAAAAGAAAATTTTATAAAAAAGAAAAATATTTTTTTATTAATTTTTGGATTTTTTATGAATTTTTAAAGATTTATAACTAATTAAAACTAAGAAAATAGAAAAAGACAAAAAATAAAAGTTATAAAAATTCTGAAAAAATAAAACTAAATAAAGAAAATTCTAACAATTCTAAAAATATAAAAATGCCCAAATTTTACTGTTTTAAATTAAAGTAATTAAACTAATTAATATTTAACCTAAATTAATTAATTAATTAACTAAAAGTCTAATGGCTGTTAAACTAAAGGACTAACAGAGAAAGGACACAAGGACAAACAAGGTAACAGGCTAACTAACCACAGGGACTAACAATGTTAACTAGAAAAGAGAAAGTTACACAAACAGTCCCTGAGAAGGACCCCGATTACAAAGTGGGTCCAACAGCTTATTAAGCAAAAGTCAAAGAAGCAAAGTTGTAAAGGGGCTTGAGCTTATCATTTTCTTTAAAAGGGGCAAGTGCTGAAAGGCTCACAATAAGCCAGAAATGTAGCTTTTTGGACTGCAAAAGCTAAATAAGCTTAACAGCTTATTTAGCTTTTCTTTTTGGGATTTAAGCTACAAAATAAGCTAGAAAGCTAGGGGGATAAGTCACTAGGCTAAGGGTGTCCTAAATAAGCTAAGGTCACTAAGAATAAGCCCTAAAATAAGCTGGAAGTTTAAATAAGCTAGTTTAACAGTTTTATAGAAAGAGAAAAAGTGGAACTTTAAGCCTAGAATAAGCTAAGCTAAAGGGGAAGTTAAGCTACAAGATTGTGGGGAATTAAAGAACTACCTATAAGCTACAAAGAAAAGCAAAAAGATCCCTAAGCTTAAAACAAAAAGCTAGAAAAGTGGGGCTACTTTTGGTGCTCAGCACCAGGGGAGAAACAAACAGGGGCTTAAGGGCCTTTTGGCTTATCCCAATAAGCTCTTAAGAGCTTTTTAGCCAAAACAAAGTAAAAACAGATTAAGAGGGGAGGCTAATGAGCTTATTTTCAAAAGTTGAGCCATTTTGGAGGATTAAAAACTGCTGATAAAGGGGTTTAAAGTTGAGGGTTTTCAAGAAATGCAAAGCCAAAATCTTGACTTATTTTGTCAAAGCAAAAGGGACAGAACAAGGCATGCTTTAAAGTGGCTAAAAACATCAACAAAGAGCACACAAATAGGTGCTTAAGCTGCTTAAGCAGCTTGAGCCTTTAAGCACACTTTTTGCTTATTGAGAGTTGACAAAATATCAAAAGGAAATCTAAAAACTTATTTTCAAACTGAACTTAGTGATTTAAGAGGCTTGATTAAGCTTGCACACTCAGCCAAAGTTGGCTGAGTGAACTTGACCCATGCAAATTCCCTTTTGACCCATTTTAAGTATAAAACCAAACACCCCCTTAAATATAAAAAAGGCTTGTAAACTATTTTTTTGTGAAGAACAGGTTTAATAAAGGTGATTACAAGTGAGGTTTATTCATTTTAACACACTCTTACACAAGATAAACAGAATTAAAAGGGTTATATGATATTTCAAATTTTGACAATGGCAATTTTCTCAAAAACTCTTAACTTTTATTTAAAACTGAAAGTTATTACAACATAGGCTTTAAATAAACTGAATACACTTAAAAGATTAAAAGAAAAGACTTGGAATTGAAAATTAAGCTAAAACATAAAAAAAAGGTGTGTTGTGTCTCGGCTTGGTCTCTCTTCTTTTATAGAGGTCCAAATGACTTGGACTGAGTTTGTTGTGAGTGTGCAAATGCTCCAAAGTAATCCTAGCCTTTAATTTGGTCTTATACACCATCTCAACCATTGAAGGGTCTCGGGTTGGATGTTTATGTCAAGTGGGAAAGTTGGTATAAGGGCAGGGTAAGGTGAGGGTGAGCTGTGGGATACTTTGGGGAGGTGGTATTGGCCCATTAAAAACGATGGAGAGGGCGGAATGGTTTTTGGCGCAAGGGCATGTACAGGGGTGGGGTTTGCAGGGTTAAAACCCAAAGATTGGGGTAAGAGGTCACAAAGCCCCCCCAACTTGTCTTATCGCTTGTCACTTTTCTTTTTCAAAGCCGTTTATTTTTAGTTATAGAAGGTTTGGAAAAGTGTCAGGGTGTATGGATCCCCTCCTTTTTATAAAAAGAAAACAAAGAAGGTTTAGGGTAATGGCAAATCAGGTTTCAGTCCCTGCGTTTTATAACTAAAAGATTAAAAAGAGTTTTGGCAAATTGCAAAAATGGTCCCTGCTGTTTATAACTAATAAAAGAAATGCCATTTGGCAGTTTTAGTCCTTCCCTTTATTTTACCATTTTTCTTTTATAAAAAACTTTTAAAAATGACAACTTTAGTCCCTAAAGTTTTGTAAAAAAGGATTTTGGGCTTTTGTTGGGCTTGGGTTTGTGTTGGGCCCATTGGGTTTGGGTTTGGGCCCAATAAGGTGTAGGCTTGGTTATTGGGCTTTTTCAAGCCCAATAAGGTTATGAAGTGGGTTTTGTGTGTACAATGGCTGAGATTGGCTGTAACTGGGCTAGGATTGGGCCTTCAAAGTCTTCACAGTCTTTGTCAATTGCACACAAATGGGCTGTTGTAATTGATTGAGGGCCCATTTGGTCTTCACAGTCTTCATAGATATACTATTGGGCTTTCCCGGCCCATCAGATGGGTTAAGATTGCATTCAATAGTATTCTTCAGTTCCGGCTCCGGTTTGACTGCTGATTCTTCAGTATTGACTCTGACTTTGGCATTTTTGGACTTTGGCCTTGATTTTGCACAGTCTTTTCCATTCCATGCTCAGTTTTGTCATTTTGGCTTGGTTTTCTGTCTTTTTGATGATATCCACTTCCTGCACAATACAAATGCAAAACAAACATATATTTGGCAGTTTTTGTCTGTTTTTGGTCATTTAAGCTCGTTTTTAGAGGTAAAAGATATGTGTAATTAAGCACTTATCAAATCCCCCAAACTAAGGTATTGTGTGTCCTCACACAATGTTATGAAGTAAACACGTAAGCCCCGTTTTCACCATTTTCTTTATTTACACTAACTACAACTAATATTTTTGGATTTTCTCATTTTTAAACAAGTTTGACTTTCTTTATTTATTAAAACTGGGATCATAGAATGAGAAGCGCCCGTAGAGTGATCTACGGATGTCCTGACGGATAATTTCATCGTCCTCGATTTTTCACAAGTTCCAAGCTAAGCAATTAAACAAGATCATTGTCGATATAAGTTTAGATGTTAAGCCCTCATACTTATGACTTGTGAATTTTCAACTCCCAACATGGGGGGGGGGGGGGGGGGGGGGGGGGGGGGGGGGGGGGGGGGGGGGGGGGGGGGGGGGGGGGGGGGGGGTGGGGATAAAGGGGGGATATACGAATGAATGCGTGTACCTCATTTTAATTTTAACAGAAGACCACCTTATATTCACCATAGTCATAAAATGAATCATGACTCAAAGCAACAACTTATTAAGACTTCGTAACTTGATTTCGAGATTAGAACTTTTTGCAACATTTTTAACATCATAATCATAAGTTCTTTAAAGCTTAGGAATGCGTTGCTTAGTTTGAACCCCTACCTCGTGGTTAACGGAGCAGGATATCACAACCAACGACCGATGTTCTTAGTTTGAAAACCCACCCCGTTGCTAGCGTAGTGGGAAATCACATCAACACCTTATTCCTAATATGGCTAAGGATTGGTGTCTTAGTTTGAACCCTCACCTAGACCTTTCTTCCAAGTGAGATATCACGACACACCAAATCCCTAGAAGCAAAGACGTCTTAGTTTGAACCCCCACCTCGTTGCTAGCGGAGTGGGATATCACGACACATCTTTTACTTGCTCCATAATATCAACTGCATGCTTCATTGGCAAAATTTCAATATTCATGCATTTTTGCATTCACATTTCATTCATGCTTCTTTGGCATTTATCTTTTAAATTACTACAAAATCTCGCTTTTGAAAACTCAAGTTACAAATTTGAAGCTTTTTCTGAAAACATCGATTGACTTAGTTGAACAAGCACGTATGATTAGGTGGATTAGAAATTCACGGGAGAGAAAACCACAAGTTACTTGTATAAGTTTTTAGAAGAATCTTGCTTGGCACATAAACTTATATTTAACTCTATCATTTCTCGTTCTTCACATTATTAAAATTCAAAGCAATAGAATTCGTGAAAGCTTGGCCTAAAGGAACTAGCTAGGGCTCAACACGCCCGATCAAGTCAAAAATTATTCTTATTCTACCCAAAAGAAAAGCAAAACTGCGACAAAACACTTATTATATTTTTGAAAATTTTTAATTTTTTTTCATTTTTTTTTTTGGTATTTTGGTGGTAAAAACGGGTTTACGTGGTAACAATGCTGCAGGCAACAATCAAATCGAAGATACCCCCCCAAACTAGAACTAAACATCGTCCTCGATGTTTTGAAGGGTACTACATTAATCCTAAGGCCGTTTATGAGGTATGCCAAAAGATAAAACGTTAGTCGATAAGATTAGGATATCGGATTCCCAATTGAAGCTGAGGATGTGAAACTCTTGATGAATGACAAAACTGAGAGTCTTCACAATCCGGGCAATCCTGGACAATAAACAACATGGAAACACGGGTAATGGAAAAGACAAGCTATCTCACAACAACAACACTTATAACAACTACGGATAAGCATGGGGTGCCTCCCACGAAGCGCTTGTTTAGGGTCGCGATGCTTGACCCATCACAAGGATTTATTGATCCTTGGGGAAAGTTTGGAGATCTGGAACTACCAAGTGTGGTACGTTCCCTCCAAAGTAGTGCTTGACGCGATGGGTTAGGATCTGTATTAGGGTTGCTATATAAGGACATTATTTGTATTAACAATCTCCCCCTCTTTTCATCTCTCTCATCCTCACTATCTTCCTTATACTATCATCCTTTACACTAATGTCTTACTCAAACCACCATCACCATCCTAATCTATCCAGAAAACCAAGGATGTCGGTTCGTCAAGTTTGGAAATGAAAGACACCTTTATCTAAGCCATCACCCATTTGTCACAATGACTCACCACTACCACCACTGATTCGTTGTATAGCATACACTTATATAGCAACCCTAATACAGATCCTAACCGAATGCCCTTGACCAAGGCAAAAGG
>BQNB010150952.1:0-15966 GCA_026074375.1 Tanacetum coccineum
TTCACCTGAACCGGGTCATCGACCCACGTCCCATTCACCATAATACCCTGAATATTAGATTGATTGCGCTTCTTGTTTAGCATACCATGAAAAAACTTCACATTTTCATCTCCCTCGATTGCCCATTTAATCTTGGCTTTTTGAGCAATTTCCGAAGCTTGAATATTATTTACCTGATGAATCTTGTTGAGAATCTCCGTACGTTTATGGACCACCTCATTCGAGCAATCTCCCTTATCAATAACCTCATCACAAGACCGCAACTCCTCTTTAAGGAAATAGATCTCACCTCGCGAATTCGACCTATGAATAGAGAGCCAGCTCCGAATACGGTCTTTAAGAAATTTAAGTTTACCCATGAAGTTTCGGATGGCATTTTTCTTGTTAACAGGAGCCACGTTCCAAGAATCCCTAACCAACTTGTCAAAACCATCAACTTCCAGCTAGTAACGATAGAATCGAAAAGGAATAGGACCGTAATCATACCTGACTTCACGTAATAAAATAGGATGATGGTCTAAAATAAACCGCTCCAAGGTAATAGCAGTGATATTAGGACACATGCTCAACAAATTTTCGGAAACAAAAAATCGATCCAATTTACTCATTTTAGAAGCAGATTTGAGACACCAGGTATAAGCACTTCCTCCTAAAGAGACTTCATCAAGACCCACGTTGTATATGAATGAATTGAAAATCTCAGCGTCGTGAGCATTAAAATTCGAACCATATATGTCCGATTTATATCTCACCTCATTAAAGTCGCCCATCATAACAAGTTTACCAGCCCATTGATTCGACACATGAGCCAAATAATCTCATAACATACGCTTTTCTTTAGCCTCTTGAGGCGCATATACAACCACTATCATAAGATCAATCCTTGATCCATAGCACATTGTAATACTTTGATTCTTAATCAATAAAGCATTACACGATTGAAAAGTTATTACTTGTGTTATTTACATTAAATAAGTGTTATATTCCATATAGACGTGTTAATTAGGACTTTCAATATGTATGTTTATAATCAATAACACTTGGGCTGGAAAACTCATTTCCCAAACATAGGCAATTGCAGCACAATTTAAATTCAGCAAGTACAAAAAAAGGTTATGCAATCCATTTTTTGAACGGCAAATTTGTATCAAACTAGCAAGGAGCTAGACTGACTATAAGGAAATGGTTATGCAATCATAGGTACACAGTTCAAAATATAAAGCAGTGTTATATGCTTTGAACTTATGACAAGTAAACCAATATAAACATAACTTTTGGTTTTTTAGTAGAACACGAGACACACGTAAGTACATATGATAGATAAATTATAGCTACCAACCAGATTTACCATCACATTCATAGATGTGAATGAAAATTAGAAATCACATGACATAATATCTTTAGAATGAGTCGCAGCTCTGCTAATTAGAAACATCCTTCTAAATTACTTAGGTTTTATGCAATCATAGATATATTCATAAGAAAACACCAACATTACTATCCCCATGACATGATCTGATATATTACTCGGACTCTCCAATTCCGTCTTGGCGCTCATCCATAAGACTCAACCGAAGTAACCCACCTTCTTTGTATGCTATTCCCACGAGCTCATCACCATTCATAAGTACACATCCCTCATCCGACATAGACATGTTGGTTATCAAATTGCTCTGACCAAGCTTGCTGAAGGATAAGATACACTTGATAATTATGTGCATATGAAACACATTTCTAAGTGTCCAAACCTTGCTTGTGGCCAACTGAAGCTTCATTGTACCTACCCCAGCAACTTTACATGCCCACCAAAGACAACATTCGCCTCATGGCCATTCAATGGGTGGTAGTCCAGAAACATGTCCCTCGAGTTACAGACGTGAACCGTGCATGTAATAGACAAGACCCACCCACGAGCCCTTGTTTTGGTCAACTCTGGGCTCTCATTGCAAACCATCAAACTTATCGTTTCATTGTGCACCACTTTCGCACCTGAGTTTTCTTCCAAGACACTCAACCAATACAATCCATCCTCCTTGTACCCTTTTCCAATGACATTGCGGCCCTTATTAATGGCACATTGATCACCCCCAAAAGACACACTAAATCCGATATCAGTAAGTTTGACGACAGATATGAGATACTTGGTGATCGTCAGAATATGGAAATCATTTTCAAGAGTCAAAACCTTGCTTGTGGTTAATAGGAGGTTCCAAATCCAACCACATAAACATGACTATTGTTGTCTAAAATCACCTCATGACTAGTCACTGGTTCGTAATCAACAAACATGTCCCTTGAATTACAAACATGTACAGTGCATCTAGTAGCCAAGTACCACCCTCGAGCCCTAGCCTGGGTTAACTCTTGGTCCTCATTGCAAACCAAGAAGCCTATTGTTTCCTTGTGCACCACCCTTTTAGTGTCGGCATGTGGCATCTTGATTCTTAAGATTACATCATAAACATAGAAACATAAACTTTTAACAAAATGCGTACAAAAGACAACTTTTTGACAGCTATTTCATGCAATAATTTATCATAAAATTTTCCATTGCTATCAAACTAAAAGATGAAAGTTGCATGATAATTCTTTTATTGTACTAATAAAACAGGATAGAAGACTATAAGCGTATCAGACCAGATAGTGTCTTAATTAACAGATTCCACGCGGTAAATGCACTAGTTTAATCATAATGAACTTCTCAAATTTGATGCCTTACAGTGCTCTAGACTACACTATTAATAATCATTTATCTCTATACTAAAGATCATCATGGAAACTGCCAAAATAGCTTTGGGCTCTTGAATTGACTTTGGGCTGCCTTCTTTTCTAGCCCAAATAACAACTGCCTCACATGTTTCGAACCACAAAGCGGGATAAGGACAATATGAAAGGTGGATTATTTTGTATTTGTAGATTATTTTATATATTTCCAGTTAATTATTTTGTATATTTTTCATGATGAGTTGGCTGTTTGTTTTTGCAAATGCATGTATCTTTGAGTCACACATTATATCTATACAAGCGTTAGCAACAAATTAGTCATGCCGTAACGCGCAGATACGTTCTCACTCAGCAAGAGAATATTTTTCCAGCCTATTTCTAGCGAAATTTAATCTAGACTCCTCAAATTCGATAATAACGAAGCATTTGTAGTTATAGCAATGTTACTATAGATGATCCCCAATCCAATTGCACTTCTTGTGCAAAAGTTCATTTCAACCAAATATAATATTATTGCATCCCAGTAGCATCATTCTTGTATATACATAATATATCATAAGGGGGTGTTTGTTTCGGCATATATGTGGGCTTATGAGCTTATTTGATTTTGGCCTAGGGGGTGTTTGTTTCAGCTTATGAAATATAAGCCCAAAAGTTTCTGGCTTATTTTGAGACTTAAGGTTAAAATACCATTATGGTTTTTTGTCTTTTCTTGAACATAAAAGGATAGACTACAAAAGTATTAATGTTAATCTCTTTGTTTTGATAACACTCTTTATTAAACCAATTCGAACGTAATACTTTTATAGTATTCGAATCGGTTTTGATTATTAACAAGAACACGTGTTTGTTTGCTTGTTTATTCGTGAAGTTACGACTAGCATTGTTGCGTACTTGTTCGACGTGTTGTGTGAGCAACCGTAGAGGTGATTGTTTTAGTCACTTTATTCGTTTTCTTGATCATTGGCTAAGAGGTACGCGTTTTCTATTTACTTCTTATTATGTGTTAACCTATATGCTATTACTAGATCCAATCCGCTGCGTACTCGTAGTTAACTTGGTTACCTAGATGTTAAATCCCTACAGTGGCATCACGAGCCAACTCGTTTTAGCTTTATGGGTTACACGTTTTTGTTTTAATTATACGCCTTATTTATATGCCTATTATTAAAACATATGCCATGATCTTCTTTTTTTTCTTTACTTTGCGTTAGAAATTTTTTTTTATTTATGTTTACTAGTAATATATGACAATAATATTAGATTCTTGCCATAAAAATAAATAAAATTTGTAGTATCTTGAATCTTGAATTCTATTAAAAGTTAATATAGGATTAAAAGGAGCAAAATTAATGTTGTTAATTTGCTTATTGATTCCTTTATTTAATTTATGTCTATTCCAGGCTAACGACCCACTCATGCATATATGTGGTGAATGGGGCGATCTAGGCACTTTAGCAGAAAACCTAGTGAGGGTCTTATGGTTCTCCATTTGGGGAAGACTCGCGAGAGAACTTGGATTTTTACATGTTTACTAGTATGCTTAATGTCATCTTTTGTATTATGAATCTCAGTATGCATGATTATTTAATGTCTAATTGTTTACGCGCCTAATTAAATATGCCATATGTCTAAAAAGATGACGTTTAAGTAGTCTATTAATTTTTACACGCCTAATGCATGCTCATAGTGACCAACCATTTGTTTCGTGGAAAACTGTTTTTGTGAAAAATTAATAAGACGTTAAACTAATGAAACTAGTTTTTCTTGATTTAAAAACTGGACGCTATGGACTCATGGGAAGTATGGCTCATCCACTAGAACAAACTTTAAGAGAAGTTTAAGGCGGGTTGTTTTTACGTAATTCCCTAAAGAAATAAGGTTTTTAATATGCTTCGCGCTGACCTGTTTCTTCGCTTCTTTGTGCGTTCGATTGGAGTTACCATGAACCATGGCATGTCACTACAGTGTCATTACTAAAGGTTTTTAAAATTAGGTCGTTACAAACAGTTGGTTTTGCCATGCTTCTTCTGTTCCGCTTTTAACACTTTATGTGAATACCACTTAGGATTATTTTAAGTTCTATGTCCATCCTAAGTGATTTGGTTTTCTAGTACACGTGTCCTTGGGTTTGAGTTCTTTGTCAGACCTTGGTTCCCTATCATATCCCATGGTGAATTTCGCCTACTGGTCAGACCTTTGACGATTTTTACACGTTCTCGTTTGGTTGACTTAATTCGAGTCTCTTGGTCAGACCCTGGACCCGAGGCATAAGATGATACTAAACATGCTCACCAACATTATTACATGCTGACTAATGTTTTTGACAAGTATCATAAATCTAAGAGTTGCATTTAAATGCAATTAAACGCTCGTCGATTACTTCTTGCCCTTCTTTTTTTCTCACTGGTCAGAACCTCTGGTTAACAAGTAGGAGGTAAGTTGGATATTAGTCTTAATTAGTAAATTTATTTGGGTAGTTTATTACTATTAAGAATTTTTTATCGATAATACTAAAGTGAACTTTCTTATGTTCTGTTTTATTGTGTTTTGCAACATTAATTCGTAAACGTAAGTTTGTTTTTCCTGAAAAGACAAAACAGGTCTTTTTCCTAGTATGAAGAGTGAGAATTAATTCTATCTATACTCATTGGTTGACAAGATAAGATAGGATTATAATTTTTAAAAATTATCGATTACAATTAAACTCATTTACTTTATCTTCATTACCCTTCTTTTCGCTTTGAAATAAATGAAGATAAAATATTTTGTGTTAAACTAGAGAACATTTTGGTCTATAGCTACAAAATATATGAACAGCTTGGACGTGTCATGATGTATGAGTTTAAACCGCATTGAGTAAAGAAATATTCTAGAATTTCCGGCTAGTAATTTTCTTAGACTCATTTTATTCCTTAAGGTGCTATAATACCATTGTGGTCCTATGCAGACGATATAGGAGAATTGCGCAGTCTGCTTTAATTATTTCAAGTTAAATACGAGCAATGAATGGCTTGTCTCCTCTATCTACACAAGTAGTAATTTCATATTCTCTGCACCAATACTTAAGTACATTGCTACTTGTACGGCTTCTAAGAGAAATAGAAAACGTAAATAAATTGCTATTTGATTTCTACTGGTGATGTAACATCTGTACAATGTTGACAAATCCCAGTTAGAGTTTTGCATTTTTACTACTGAATTGGACATTCTTGTAATGGTGTGAAATTCGTGGGAGCTAACAAGATTTACTTTCCCTATAATAGTTGCCCATATTATTTCTAGATTGCTTCTTGAAAATAATTAATTACTTTACGAATCTGAAACAAACATTTTGTTTTAAAGTAAGATTGCATTTTATTTTTATGATAACCATGTTCCATCATCCGTGGCTGCTTTTCCGAAATGTTATTTATAGATTATAATTACAATTCCTTATTAAACATTATAGTTTGAAATCTACATGTAATATCTATGACACATATCATATTGTTTATACAATTGCGCAGCTTGTCGTATTTTTGTTTAACTAGATAATTTGTCCCGTTTCACAAGGTGGGAGAGAAAGAAATCTTAAATGTTGTTGCAAGGAACAAACATATAACAATATGATTATTTGGTTTCTCCTTGACGACAAGGTGAGAAGCTAATCATTCTAATAGGACTTAAAACACCAGTTGTTTGCTTGCTTATTACATTTAAAAGTCAAAGATATACTATAAGCTACTTCAATATTTTGACTACTTGTTTTAGTCAATCCACTTATGAGTTAAATTTATATAATCATGATTTTGAAGTATGAAATTAACTTGAAATTACTATTGAACAAGAGTTTGGTTCATGGATTTACTTTAGTTCAGAATAATTATGTTTACTTGCTATGATAAGACATAATTATAAAGTTCTTGATTTTATCAATGACTCATAAAATAAAAGTAAGTTGTTTGAATTGTTATGTCTTATTGTTAACACATGAACATGTGTCCTTGAATCGATTCGGAGACTTGTAGTGATAACTTAACATGTTTTGTCTTTCTTGAACCACATGAACATAGAGTTAACATGAGGTCCTTGAATTATTCAAAGACTTATAATGTATAATTGACATGTTTTGTTTTTCTTGATAAACACTAAGAACATGGAATTTCTTGAATTTTTGTCTTCTTGTGAAAACATGACTTCAGAGCTCTTGCTTAATTCAAGAAATATACATTATAGCATGCACTTGGTTTTAAAATACTGTGTATTCAATTTGGCATGACCCAATTGACGAGTATTTGACCTAAAGAGAATAAAGTTATCTAATGGATTTTGATGTAGTATCACAATTCCAATTCTCATAGAATACCACATTATTATGGTATGTCTAATATGATGAAACAAACTATATTCATATTGTTTGATTCATGATAGCTTGAATGGCTCTACCTCCAAAATCTATCAAGGTTTAGAGTTTGAGCTGTGTCATGAATACACTCAATATAGTTTCAACCTAGAAGGTAATCAAGACATCATCTTTGGATTGAGATGAATCCCATTAGGTCTTGATTAAAGTTCTAAAATTTGTTAAAATCTTATGAAGCATATTATTAACAAGCTAGAGATAAGAACTTAAAATGTGTTTGTGTTTTCCCAATTAAGAACAATCATTGTTGCTTAAATACTTAGTATTTAGAGAATGTTTCTCTACTTACAAAAGTAAGTGGGAGCATCTATAGATCTTGAAGTTATTCAGGAACAAAATACATAACCTTCTAAATCCACTTGGCTAATGTCACACTAAGGTTTCTAACATGTAAATGTTCGAACCAAAGTATATTTGATCTCTCATTCATAAATCCGCAAAGATGCCTTAATTCACTGATTAATATGGGAATATCAATGCTTTTGAGGAATATAAATTAGAGGTCATTTCAATCTTGCTAATTGCTAAGATACATTTTACAATCTGAAATTCTGATAATGTCTTAGAATTATGAATATAAGATGCAGTCCTTAAAAGCCATCATGTTAGGTAGCTTGATTGATCTTTTACCAAAGAAGTAAACCTGTGAGGTTAGATTGAGTTTCTTTTGAAAGAAAGGTTTCATGAAGGACAAAAAATTGTATACATAATTATGCCTGACTATTGAAAGACATTTTGTTCTTACTCATTTTAATTGACTATGGATTAAATCTCTCTTTTTCTGCACGTATTATATTATATAAAGATAATAATTGTATACATGATTTCTTGATCATTAAAAGTACAAATTAAAGGTTATAACTTCTTTCATGGATTATTACCTTGGCTGAGGACGATGAGTAATCATAAAGGGTTATGAGTCTCTATATTTAAAATATGGCGCAATTGAATTTAAGACTCTTTCCTTAATGTTTACATTTGCGTACTGATTAGAGGACGGTGTGTAATCAAAGGGGTTAAAAAATCCTTTATATAGCATACAAGATAAACGAATCCAAGTGTGGATTAGATCACGCATCTATGAGCCGAGATCTTAAGTTTAATCACAATATGATTTCTGATTAAATTAAGATGACTCGTGTACATCAGACATTGAGGTGGGAGCACCATGTGTTTTCTTAAATTCATATGTTGTTTGACATATCGGAAATGTATCATTTCCACATAAGCTAGATATTAATCCTTAAGCATTGGAATGTAACTTCTCTGACGAATTTAGGACTAAAACAAACGACATAGAATAAATGTTTATTAAGATAAATGTATGCGGAAAATTCCAGTCCAACCAATTGCAATATGTCATTTGAAGCGAGTATTAATATGATTTTTACTAAGATAATTTAGTAACTATGGATGGAAAACCTTGATGTTTTTACTAAGGGTTCATCATGAATATATATTATATTGTAGTTTGTGATCTGGTTGTTATTTTGCACGGATAGCAGTCGAGCTAACAACAACTAGTATCTAATTGGAGTGATTACTGACTGTTTTTAAAAACAAATGTTTTAAGAATTATAAAGCTAGCGTTGTATGTGTCAAACTGATATGCTAGAGAATAATCAATTCTAGTTGGAAAAATGGATTTCATCTTTTATGATAAATTTCTACTAACTAGATATGTCAGCTAAAGAGCATTGTTGCGTTAACACATTAAGATAATGGGAGATTACTTTAATTTAAGAACTGTTAAAGATGACTGTCTGAGATAGGTATGTTGTTAACTTCAAATACCCTATAAAAGGTACTATTACCTTGTCCATACTATGACTCTTGCAATAGTATGCACGTGAACAATAAGACACTCATCTTATTATTCAAATCTTTCACTATATGAGAATTTGAAACAAGTATTCGGAAAGTTTACTCAGATAACTATTTAGCTATCTTGCAAAGAAATAGTTGATAATGTTGGATACATTGGGCTTAACTTCGCTTACTGTATCATGCTTATTTGTTTTTTATTAGTATTTGGATAATTGGGATTGTAAGACAAATTTTTTACTTTCTGATGAACAAAGATACTTGGTATTTGTTATTCATTCATATAAAAATTGTTATCCTATATTTGCATGTTTAATCCATGAATGATTTCATATCATTCTAAATATGTCCATTGTCGGTTAACAATATGGGAATATTGTTATGTAAGGCAAATATGAGTGTTGGTTATATTCCGTGAATATATGGATGTGTTCCCACCAAACTCATATGTATTCACAAGGGATGCATATTGGATACCCCAACCTTCGATCATTTACTTTTGGATCCATGTCATGAGTAAAATATCGAAAATGGTTTAAAATCGTCCTTAGACTTGAGATGCAAGCAAGTTCTGTATGTGTGATTTATCTCTATATGATTCATAGTTCAAAAGCTATCCTGAAATTGGTAGTCTAAAGGCTTATTTTTTTGGAGGTGTATGTGAAGCAGATCACAAACACTTGTAGTCAATAAAGGATTTGTTCCTCCACTTGATATGTGCAGAAAGATACCATTGGGCTCTCTCTAGATTTAATCAGATAATTGTATGGCCGTACCCAAAGGGTAATGCAAGATGATTCTTGATTACATTTGGTATATTGATTATTTCATATACGAGAAACATAATGTTAAACTATATGGAATGACTTAGGATCCATATCCATGGTTTAACGGTATCTGTAACAAAGGGATGATTATAAAGCAAGAAATTTATAACCATTAAATAGCTGAGATGATTTTTGAAACTCTTATCTCATAATATTCCTAATGTAAAAATAATTGTGTGGGTTGCTAGACTTTGCCAATTATAGGTATAAGTGTTAGGTGCTACTCCAACTCCCAAGTGGGAGCTGTTGGGTTATGGTAGTCGGCTAGCACGTATACGTTACGAATATGTGAGCCTATTGGGGGCACACACGTTAAGACACGAAGAGTACGTTTATTAAATACTTAATATACGTTTATTTATTATTAAGGATTTAATATACTTCACGATAATTATTTAATGATTATTGGTTTAACCGTTAGACGTTATAAACTAATTAATATATTCGTTAAATAAAAACCGAAGGGACTAAAATTGACAAAACCCGAACCTTGTGGGTGTCACTTGTTGACTAACCCATATAGCTTCTAGAAGGGGGTTTTGGGATCAATTTTAAAGATAAAGGATAAAAGTTGTATTGTGATAAGAATTAAGAGGAGTCCTAGTTTATCTAGAACTAGGGTTTGGTGTCTATATAAACACCCTTACCCTTAACTCATAGGTCGTCCAATTCCATAATTCCATACGACACACAAAAGTCATTTATCCCTACACGACACAATTTAATATTCAAAAGCAAATCGTGTTCCTTCCTTTGATCAACCAATCAGAAAGAAAGTAAAAACCATTAATGTTTTTGTCTTTTCTGAACATAAAGGATCGACTACAAAGATATTAATGTTAATCTCTTTGTTTTGATAACACTCTTTATTAAACCAGTTCGAACGTAATACTTTTATAGTATTCGAATCGGTTTTGATTATTAACAAGAACACGTGTTTGTTTGCTTGTTTATTCAGTGATGAAGTTACGAAACTAGAATTGTTGCGTAACTTGTCGACGTGTTGTTGTTGAGCAACCGTAGAGGTGATTGTTTTAGTCACTTTATTCGTTTTCTTGATCATTGGCTAAGAGGTACGCGTTTTCTATTTACTTCTTATCATGTGTTAACCTATATGCTATTACTAGATCCATCCGCTGCGTACTCGTAGTTAACTTGGTTACCTAGATGTTAAATCCCAACAAACAAGACACTTGCTCTGGAAGTAAATAACTGATATAGTCTTAAGGGACGGAACGAGTGGGTATCCCGGTACACCCATGGATTTTTGTTTCGTAGTGTTAATTTTGTAAAAGAAACCTTTTTTTTATAAATGCACTCGGTCCCAAAATGTTGTGCTTGTATGTTTTGTTTGATTTTTCGTAAATGCACCGGGTGACTTTATGTTCAGGTTTCGTCCCTGATAGTCTTAATGGTATACAACTATAATCAGTCCTCTATACATGACAGACATTACAGTGTGTTAATTAACAGACTCCACACGGTAAATGCACTAGTTTAATCATAATGAACTTCTCAAATTTGATGCCTTGCAGTGCTCTAGACTACACTATTAATCCTTCTCAAATCATTAGAAAAACACGTGCAGATACACAGGACAGTCCAACAAGAGAATATTTTCCCAGCCTATTTCTAGCGAAATTTAATCTAAACTCCTTAAATTCGATAATAACGAAGCATTTGTAGTTATAGCAATGTTACTATAAGTGATCCCCAATCCAATGGCACTTATACAAAAGTTCATTTCAACCAAATTTGATATTATTGCATCCCTGTAGCGCCCATTCTTGTATATATATTTATAAACCCCTAGCCCCACAGTCACCAGGGGGTGTTTGTTTTGGCTTATATGTGCGGGCTTACGAGCTTATTTGATTTCGGCCTAGCTAGGGGGTGTTTGTTTCGACTTATGAAATATAAGCCCAAAATTTTCTAGCTTATTTGAGGACTTTAAGGGATAAAAAAAAAAATAAACATTATATAATCCCTAAATAGTCTCAAATAAGTCGAAAAATAAGGCGTTGAAATATAAGTCCCATAATGAGCTTATTGTTCAATAAGCAAAAATTTTCTGGTTTTTATTTTGAGGACTTAGTGGGCTTATATCAATTGTTATTACGATATGATAAAACTTATATAAGCCCATAAATCCTAAAATAAGCCAGAAAAATAAAACCTATAATATATAAGCTGAAATCACATAAGCTCGTAAGCTCACATATAAGCCGAACCAAACACCCTCTTTGCATGCAGCCTTCAAAAATAACACCAAGATAAATTTAATACTTATATAGATGTGAAGTGATTGATGAAAGAAATAGATGAACCGACTTTGATTGGAAGAATTTTCTAGAGGGATGTGGGTTATGGTGGGGGTCATATGATTATTGGAGCGGTGTAAAAGAGTTTTTTTCTTTTAATTCCATTTATAGCATTTGTCTTTAAAATTTATGTAAATCAGATGTTTTACTCGCGCTCTGCGATGAAGCGCGAGTTTTATGTTAAATACTGACTTTGCAACGAAACGATAACTCAATGACTATTTGCGTATGGTAAATTAGTCATTAAAAACTAATTTTGCAAAATACTGATAACCCTAAGGACTATTTTCGTAAATTGTTTTTGAATTTTTTTACGAAAATAGTCCCTCGGTTAGCGTTTCGTTGCAAAATTAGTCACTAAGGACTAACTTTGCAACAGATAAATACCTCAAGAACTATTTTCGTAGCGTTTTTTATAAAAGTACAAATATGGAAAAATCGTTTCTAGTTTTACTATAGTAATGTTGCATTTCACTTGTTATATATGATCAGGAGGTTTACAATTTCAAATATTTATATAACTTAATGTTATGTGTGTTGGTTACATTTGTTAAAGTTGTAAATCACATGTTGGTCACGCATGCGTCTATGTGATCACTTAAGTAGGCTACGCCTATTCAATGTCTACCTACCCAATAGTTAAATCACATGCAATAAATACTCACCTAATTAACTACCTAGGACGTATGATCCATTATTTAGTCATGTTTTAGTTGACATCTAGCTAAGGTACTGTGTTTATGTGGTTTTCAACTACCTAGCGTTCACAACCCTAACAAGAAACAATATATCAAGTATTATAGTTAGGTTTCATGCAAACCTAAGCAAACACCGATTGTTTAGCCTAACATATTAAAAATGAGAAAAGAAGAGCATATAATCCAACAATAGAAAGACGTCGTAATTGAATGATTAATGATATAAAACCTTAACTTGATGTTACATGTGAGCATTTGGTGTTCCAAGGACATAAACAACCCTAAAAACAGTTTAGGGTACAACTCCCAATAACTCTCCAAAGTTCCATACGAAAATATGAAAATATTGCAAGAATATATCTAGAAAATTATCTATGGCGACGTCGGGTTATGATCCTGACGCTGTCACCTCGCTGTCGACTGTAGGGTTTTCTTCCACCGCCTTATTTTGACGAAATCACATTTCATCCTGATGGCGTCACGTGTAAGGTTTTACGCCGTTACGTAGGTCATCGGGAAAACCAGAGTCAGAACAGATTTATTTTTAACATTTTCCAGGCACATTCACTGAAGGCATTAGAAAGGTGGTCACGAAGCTGAAACTTGTCAATCGAACCCAAGTTACGTGTACTCTTTCCAAGTGCTTCCCAAGTACACATAATACTAAAAGAAAGGATTTAGTGAAATAAATAGACACTTTGCATGATTTTAATGCTTAAATGACCCCGAAAAAGTGTATAAAATTACACCTTATCAATGGGCACCACAAAACACAAGTACTCATCATTTAATGGTTAACGCTAAGTCAGGCTTTCGATTACAAATGCTATTTAAGACTGACAACATTAAATTAGCTGAACACGTTTAGGCTATAACGCCATCAGTATACATCTCATGTTGAACTAATCACTAAACCCAGGAATAACAATAGCTTTTAATAAATTGGCTAATCGCTGATTTCTTTAAGAGCTTACGGGTTCTACACAAACCCAGGCCATCATGCGCCTGCTAAGAAAAAACCCAGTCCATCACGCGGCTCGTAACAAAAACCTATGTCATCATGCACTTAATAACAACAAAATAGTTGGTTTCATTATTCAATTCAGGGTCAACCACCCCCAACGAATCAAAACCCATTCCTATATAAACCTGGTGCATCTCAAAGACAATTATAAATTAACAAAACAATTAATTTTATTATTTCTCAGGGTAAATCACCCTTACAATATTATAAAAACCCATATCATTCCTGGTACTAATACATCCATAATTACAAATATTCGTCTACAAGTAACTAGTACAACCTACTAAAACAGACAACACCTAGAAAATATGATGCAGAGTTACTCCTTCGTTGATTCAATGGCAAAAGCTCAAACTTAGAGTAAAAACTAAGACTAAAACTAAGCTAAAGACACATTCACATATACTAAAAGCTCGTGCCTATTTGGCAATCACTAAGGAGCTCTTGTAAAACCTCAAATGCCTATCATGTAAAGGGAATGTACACCCGCAATTGCTAACGTCTAATTATCTTGGCAACTCTTATTGTAGCTGGTTCATTCAGCGCAACTCTTCGACACAAGGTTACCATAAAGACATCCCTAAACTTCAATTGGACCCTTTCGAAGTGGGGATATAAAATTAGTCAGCTCTATGAACGAACCAACTTGGTTAGGAATAAAGGTTTGATTTCAATAATTCACCTTACTTTACTCCTCCTAATTACAATCGAAGCCTATGTGACCAGGTTACCCACCTCTCACATGCGGTGTAACATTTTTGTCCCGACCCAAAGTGAACAATTGCACCTTATAAGCGGTGGAACATCTAAGACTCGAACCAGGATGACAAATCTACTTTGGTAGGCTTCAGAAAAGGTCAAAAGGTCAGATGCAAGACTGCCCCTGCCTTTCATTTCTATGTAATCCTGGAAACTCCCACCAGGGTCAATAAAACCTAGGGAACACCAGTCTTAGACAAAGGTGGAAGATGAGTCACAACCCTGACATATAACCCTCGCTCTCGAGTCAATGATATGGCCAAAAAACCACAGCCTTCATCACCAATGCTAATACGCATACCAATTCCTACATATAAAACACGAATATGTGGTTAGTACACACGACAATGGTAAAACTCTTTTGTCTACACCGAACAAAACAAAACCGAAGTCTTAAAGTTTCTTCTTGCCATGCAAGACTGACAAAACTCACCTTCGCAAAAACCCTCTTACTTAACACCCTCAGAAAAAAATTCTTAGAAGCATTAAGATCTTTTAAGGTTTGGGGGAAATGAACAAAGGGAAGAGGAAGAGAAAATATTTTAAAATAGTTAGGGAAACTAAAATACTTAGTATGTAACTGCCCTCTTTACAAGCTCTATTTATAAGCAAAGAGAACGAGTCTATGGGTTTCACTTAGCAAGGTCTGATTAGATCCAACTCATTTATTAAAGGCCCGTGTACCTTACCTGTTATTCCACAAACTAAGATCCAAACACAACTAATAAGAACTACCAATAAGCCATAAGTGGCGTGCGGGCTTACTATTTGGGCTAGGCTTGGCTTATCTTAGGCTTTGAGCCTTTAGCACGGACAATATTAGCTTAACGTCCAAGCCCGTTAATCTCAACTAGCCTATTACATTACAAGACTTAATCTAAACAAAGACGACCGTAAACATTCTTGTTTGGCTTATAGAAAATAAGGGTAACAATCTCCCCCAATGTTGAGGTCTTCTTTGATCTCCCCAACGTTGATGTTCTTGATGGAGGTTATCTTGATTTGACTTTATCTTCCCTAATGTTAAAGATATGACATTTGAGCTTTGCCTTCTTTGGTCTTGTCTTTGTCTTTTCTTGTTTGTAATGGCTTTGTTCATTTATGCTTATGACGACCGACGACATTCTTTCGGTGTCATTTATATGATCTTGATCTTGAGCCTTCATCCTTTGACTTTGAGTTCTTGAGATCTTTAATCTTGCATCATCTCCTTGACTTGAATCATCTTGATTTGACTTTCTTGATCAACTTGTGCTCTTGACCGACATACTCATACATATTAGAGAACTATAAGATTTGATTGTTTGACCGACATACTCATACTTATTGCATTCTTGTTTGACTTATATGAACATATGGCTAACAATCTCCCCAAAATACGATT
>BQNB010150953.1:0-15966 GCA_026074375.1 Tanacetum coccineum
AATTGAAGAAAGGTCATCCCACTGCTGCCGCTCAGCTCCATCACGCACGTCCCGGCGAAAAGAAGCTGAGACCGAAGAAGCTCCCATTTTATTAGCCACCACAATCTCCTTATCCAATTCGAGAGCAAACAAACGGGGAAACTGAACACAAAGAGGGGCATCAGCTAACCATATATCATACCAAAAACTAGTACAAGACCCGTCCCCAATCCGCTTCTTACAATGCGAAGAAAAATCAAAACCAGAATCTTTCAAAGATTTTACTTCACGTAAAATAGAGCACCAAATCGAGGGTTGATCGGTCACATGAAGATCAAACTTTGAGCCATAAATCGCTTGAATAACTTTACACCATAAAGAGCCATCGCCAGAAATGAAGCGCCACACCCACTTCAACAAAAGAGCACGATTCAACGCGAAGAAACTTGAGACACCAAGACCATCGTTCAGTTTGGACGCTTAGACATTGTCCCAAGCTACCCACGAAATCTTTCTATCCGAAGAATCAACACCGTTGAAGAACTTACTACGGATAGATTCCATAGTCTTCAACACGCCTTTTTTGGTAGCCTTAAAGATTGAATATAATAGTTGAGAGGCCCACAAGAAACGAGATTTAGTCAAGAAGGTCAATCTGCCGCCTATGGAAAGGGTTTTAACCTTCCATTTAGATAACCGGGCTTGGAGTTTGTTTTTCACCAAGCCAACCCAAGCGGACTTCGAGAACATACACTCCTCCAACCGTTCACACCAAGATAACGAAAGGAGTGTTCAAAAATAGCACACCGTGCCTATTCGCCGCTCTGCACAACAACATTCTGAGAAAACCCTGACACCAAGACTTGCTCTAGCGAATGTTGATCTTAAGACCCGAAGCAAACATGATGCAATAAGTAACTTTAACAATATTATGTAAGTGCTGTTCTCGGACCACTCTCCACATATGAACAATGCATCGTCAGCATAAAAAAGATGACGATAATATTACCGAGCATGCATTGAAAGCCTTTAAAAAAGCCCTTCATCAACAACACGGGAGAAAGAGATATGTAACGACTCCATAATAAGAATGAAAAGATAAGGGGCCAACGGATCACCTTGTTTCAACCCACAACAAAAAAGGAACTCGGACGTTGGGCTACCATTAACCAATATGGAAGCCATGGAGGACAGTAAATAGTTTCTTTTTTTCTTAAACACGGATCCATCCCTAACCCATTAGGCCCAACCCAAACGCAATGAGCTATATACCAAGAGATAATCCCACCGAATCGATTCATAGCCTTAGCAAAATCAACTTAAAAAAATATAGCTTTGCTTCTTTTTTTCTCTTACACCAGTTTCTAACATTCATTTAAGATAAAAGGACGTCCAATATCTTGTTACTTAGCAACAAAGGCCGATTGTAGTCTCGGAAACTAAATAGGATATAACAGTAGCCAAACGATTAGCTTAGACTTTCGTGATCACTTATAAAAGCATCCAATCAAACTGAATAGATCCGAAAAATCATTATTAGAAACATTAGCATCATTAAAACTTTAGGAATTAGCGATGTAAGACGAGATACACCCCCTTGGAATCGTACCAGACTTAAAAAAATTGTATCGACCCGCATCGCAAAAAATCCGCTCCGACAAGACTCCAATACTTTCTAAAAAATTTCAAACGTATAACCATAGGGGCCAGGAGATTATTTCTCGCCACTGTTACAAACTGCCCTACGAATATTTCGCATCCTCGATATCCATATCCAGGCTTCTTCCACATGATCCGAAAATAAATCCCTGATTTTGAAAAGGAGAATTAAGTTTGAGACGATCATGACACGGTTTGCTGAAGTTCGAACTTCAAAGTGATTCTTAAATGCCTCCTTCATTATTACTCGGATCAGATCTCAAGTTTGCCCTCAACGAGAACACCACGAATCGACAATGAGACATTTTCTTATTAATAATCCATGGAAAGAATTTAGAATTCTCATCTCCTTCGTAGCCCTATTTGATTTTAGATTTTTGACCAGATCTTAACCTCCAAGTTTAATATCTTTGCAGCAGTCGGTTTCAGATCCATACGATTGAGAATGATCGTCATCAGAAACCGTTCCCCTTTCCAAGTCTTTATCAATAGAAAATCAAAATCATTCTGTAGGAATTCTTTGCGTTATGAAGATGAACATTTTTTCTTTTACCCATAACGATATTATAGGACTTAAGGTCTTGCAAATATTGTCTGCTTGACACCCTAACCATAGCATTGGAATCAGAATGCTGAAAAATAAGACAAAACCACGCATGGCTCCACCATCGAATCAAAACCCTCCATCCTTAAACAAGATTGATAGACCGAAACGGAGTTGTCGGACCATAATCAGACAAAAACTTCCTCAAAAGAATAGGACGATGATCGGACATGTGACGGTCAAGGACACAAAGCTGAAATGAAGGATAAAGCGAGATAATACCTTCCGTAACAAGAAAGTCGATCTAATTTGCTTATTTTGGAGGCTGAGGGATGCGACCATAGTAAAACGAGTACCCTTACAACTTGACATCCACAAGACCTAGATGGACAAATAAACCGATCTAACACCCGTGTGCTCTGAACATTGAAGACGAACCAAGTCCTTTCTTCATAGCCGGAACGTCATTAAAGTACACCATTATAATAGCTTCGCCGTCCCATCTCCGTACAAGATTAGATAAAAAATCCAAAGAGCCCTTTTGCTTCCCTGGCTGTTGAGGGCGTAAACCGATTTGTGTCATTTAGTGCTAGTGAATTTAACAGCTTAATTCATTAAATGAAGTGATAACGATGATTTTTTTTAAATATACTAGAGAGCAGGATGATTATATCTAACAACAATCATATCCTATCCTATTAGAAAATGAGTTTTGCTAACCAATGCTCAGTGGACAGAGGTTAGTGTGTAACTAATATACATAAACTTTCCTAATTAACATAAAAATGCATTAAATACATATTAAATAAACTTATAAATTGCTATATTTGAACATGATTTTGACTTGAATGGACCCTTATCTATTATATTAAAAGATACATCCCTTTAATTTAATAGGGCTCTGTCCATTAAAAGATTTAACCCTATGTGCAATTGTGTATTGTGTAGGTATTTAATACGAAGGTGAAGGGTTGCTGACTTATGAAATTGTCCAGGCATCTCAAGCAGTTATACCTCACAAATCAATTCCTAAACACCATTCAACGATTCAAACCCTGAAATTAAACCCACAATTTATACATAATCACACTTCAGACAATCCAAATTGCAGGTGCGGCTAGGGTTTTATATTGTGAAATATTGAGGGACAAATTCGTATGTTTGTGTGTTTCACGGCTGCGAGTCATAATTATAAAGACAATGACACCGGTATGTTATTGATTTTTACAATTTTTTATATCATGACCAGTTTATTGATTGAATTCCACTGAAAAGATCAACTTTGGGTTTCGATCCAAGCTAAGATGGGGATGATTTATAAGTTTGTGGGTTTGAATTTTTAAAAAGTAACTGATAACTTTTTGTGTTTTTTAAAATTGGGGCTTATAAAGTTTTTTGACGATTGAGTTAGCAAAAGTGTGTTAGTAAGAGTTGTTCGGTTAGTGAATGGGGTTTATTTAGAAATTGTCAACCTTTTTATTGGGTGCGTTTTGGTCTAAACTTTACAGGAAACAATCTCTGACACCTAGATTAGCCTAAGAATTAATGATAAGCATCCGCAAAGGAAGGTAAGATCATTTGCACTTTTTTCTGATTGCTTAGTGGGTGTTTGGATATGCTTTTTTAAATTGATTTTGAGATCCAGTATTTCGGATACGTATATCTTTGCACAATCTTCTCTTTCCGTCTACATTCGCCAGAAGGTATTACCTCAACTCTAGAAGTACTAAGAAGATTTAATGACTTATTGAATCTATACTATGAGGTACAGATTAAATTTGTGTTACACCTGATATAACGATAGTTATTAACTCTTATTTAATAAATTATGATTGTAACGTGAAATTTTAATATTGGCTCACATCAATGTTGCAGCATTCAGGCAGCTTATGCAGCGCACCCTACTCCTGATGTATTTATAAACTTTGCATCAGTTAGAAGGTATTGTCTAAGTTAATGCTTATTATTATCGATGAAACTTATTGATATTTTGAAATAGTGTGAATGCTTCATCAAAGCTTGCTCTTAAACAGCCTACCATCAAAGTTGTGGGCTATTATAGTTGAGGGGGTTCGCAAATCTGACACTAACGAGTTGATTTCCTATGCAAGGTCAAACGAAAAAGTAAGGGTTCTAACTTTCAACAATTGACTAAATATGAGAATGAACCATTGATGTTGGGCCTGTATGTAAGTAAGAGTGATGGTTGTTTCAGGTTTTTATCGGAACAACAACGGTTTGTGGGGTTCAAGCCGGAGCCTTCAAGATTGGTCACATTGTTGGAACAATTGCTAATATTATATAATGCAAATTGTACAGGCATGGATTCGTCGGTTTTGTGTCCTGAGTAAACACATCTGACCTTATGTTGCTGACTAGAGATGGCCAAAAAATAGCACGGGCGAATGTAACGGGCTGGGGTTAAAAATGGGTAGTTTTGTACAGGTTTTCAAAATATCTGGCGGGTCAATTATGATTACGAAAATTATAAAATTTTAATAATAATATTTAATTTCCAGAATAAAATTAAATTTGAGACTTTTGACGTGTTTATTAGGTACGCCGTTGGTTCATTCACTGAAACACTGTTAATATCAGTATAGTTCATCGTGGGTATAAGGCTAATTGGTTCTTACCATCAAGGCCTCAAAATGGTGTTAATTCTTGAAAGGTCTATTGTGAGTTGAATCCCTCTTTAGTTGGCTACTATTACCTCTGATGGTGCTGTAGGTTATAAATATGGTAAACCTTTTATAGTTATACAAATTCTATGAAAATATTCTGCATCAAAGTGGGAGGTTAGGCAGGTATATGGCATGTTGCTAGTATGAGGAGTCATATCAAACGGATGGGGAAACACCATGCTCTAGAACCAAGTCAGTTACTATTTTATAATGAAAACAGAGTGTTATTTTATACCTTTTGTTAGCCTTTAATATATTCGAGGCATTTGTGTACTTCCATAAAAGTTATCGCTATAAAGTCACTAAAGTTAACTCCATGTAATTCCTTCTAGGATGGATCTCACTCACATGAAACATCATGGTTACCATACATTGTGTTATTATTGCCGGATAGAAAGCCATCTAAAACCAATCATTTTACATTAGTTTTACATAAAGATTAAAAAACCAGTGTGGTAACAACATCTAACTCTTTTCTTTCTTCTTGCTTTTGAAGTTTTACAACGAACTCACTTTTTTTTTAGCATATTTTCAAAAAGACACCTTTGACTGCTAATCTGATGCTAACACTTTTGCAGTTGTTGTCTCTGCTAAAAAGTCTGTTGCACTTTACAATGTTTTCCCTATATAGCTCCTCCAACGTATCCAAATCACCCTCACTACAACAAAACCAAAATTTAAACATTCGGTGAGTTTTACCTTTTTCTTACGTGATTGTACGTTTTATTAACATTCATCGTTTTCCAGTTATGTTTCTACAAATGCTAGAATCTTCATCATAACCTCAGAAATTATAATTGATTTATACCAATTATATGCGACCAAAACCAATTATCTCAACTTTGTACAAGTAATGTCAGAAGGAACAAATAGAGGAAGAGTATTTATATGTAAAAAATTTGTACAATAACTTTTAGAAAAACATTTGCACCCTCTACATCTTCACCGACTAAAGCTACTTCAAGGTATATGTGTTATATTTAGTCTTTATCATTAGCCGTAATAGTGTCCTATTTTACTTTGTATTCTTAGCCGACATAGTGTCCTCCAAGTTGTCTTTGTATTCTCAGCCGTCATAGAGTCCTAATTTGATTTGGCCTTCTCCAGCGTTATAGAGTTCCTTATTTGATTCATAATACCTCCCTTATCTTATAAAATGGATGGTGGGAGGGAAGGGACTTATGTACTTCATTCTTTCAAAAACTTAATCAATAGTGAGGTGAAGGGTAATACCTTGTATGTGTGTGCTCCTTCTTTCTTTTCTGTCATAATCTGCTGTGTGTTGTTCTTCTTCGAGATCGAAGTTCCGCGCTAGTAACCAGGTTGTGGGTTGATCTATTGATAAAGTTGGTCTTCAAGAATCTCGGGTTCGTGAGTGCTTGGCTATACTTGGTCGATCGAATAAAGTTGGTTTCTTTTTGTGTGTTCTTCTGGTTGTGATGCAGGAAAATATATTTTGTTTGGCTACAGTTACTGATAGGGATGGCAACGGGTCGGGTTCAGGGCGGGTTTTAGTGTACCCATACCCGCACCCGTTTATAATATCCACATCCGTACCCGCCCCATTACCCGTTGGGTACCCGGTTAATATTATCCATCGGTTTTCCGGGTTTCCCCGCGGGTATCGGGAATTCCCAATTGAATATTTTATATAGAAAATGACAGGCATTAAGATTAAGCCCACACTAAAATTCTTCGAAAAATAAAGGCAAACACACTTTATTATTCTCAAAAAAATTTAAAAGTTAAAGAAAACAAATAATGTATCAGATGATTTAGTGCTTTCGAATAATTTATGTACAAAATTCAAATGTGTTAAATAATAAAAATAGTTATATAAAAATACAATGGAAGAAATTATATGTAATAATATATATACTTTAATTAATTATAATAACAATAAAGCGCGTACGAATTCGGGTAAATGGATATGGGTACGGGTAATCGGGGCGGGTATTACCAGAACCCGTCACCGAACCTGTACCCGGCTAAATTTTTTTATCAATACCCAAACCCGCATCCGAACCCGCCAATCCGCCCTCGAACCCGACCCAATCGGTTGGGGTTTTGGTTTTTCCCGTCGGTTTCGGGTGCTTTTGCCATCCTAGTGTAGGTTGGTTTAGTGGCAAGAGGCTTGTCCTTTGCAACTTAGGTCATGGGATCGAGACATCGAAATTTTATGATGTTCTAAGTTTTTCTAAGGGTGTGTTTGTTAAAACTAGCAGTAGCAATTAGCAGCCAGCATTAACAGTTAACAGTAGTAGTTAGCGGTATCAGTTTAATTTATAAAAGTGTTTAGTAGAATAGCTGTAACTGTAATTTTAATATGTAAAATGACGTAATGTTAAATGCTAAACGCTAGATGCTAATTCAAAGAGCATTGAGAAATTAACATTTTTATAATTTTATAAATGCTAACTGCTTTTTTACAAACGCGCTTTGTAATAATAATGCTAAATGCCGATGATGCGGTAATAATTAAAAATCTATTTTGAAATTCCTTCTTCCCTTTTGATATGCTAACGTTGTACATTAGATGTTCAACGGATAGAGTCGATATGTTATTCGTTGTACAATTTTTAGATTTTTTTTTCAACGGATGATTCATATGCTAATCGTTGTACATTAAAGTTTACCGGATGAGTCGATATGCTAAATCGTTGTACATTAGATGTTCAACGATGAGACCATATTTATTGATGATACAGTAGAAGTTTAACGGATGAGTCTATATCTATCGTTGTACATTAGATGTTTACCAGGTGAGTCGATATGCTATCGTTGTACATACTCCCGCCAAATACTCCTGCTAAATACTCTCGCCAAGCACTATTTTTCACCATAAAAGCAGATATTATCCTTAGAGCCACCAACAGATCACGCATACTCTTACCATCACAACCACCAACAGATCACACACACTCTTACCATCATAACCACCAACTGATCACAATATTATTATGAAGATGGGCAATGAAGCTTTCGCTTGGTCATTGTGGAGCTGAGCGGCCGGAGAGTAGTTCTGCGAGAATCGTATAAACCTAAAACCCGTGGTAAACTATACTATGCATTTCCACGATCCAAGGTGAACTATCACATGTTTTTTATTTGTGTAATATACAAATAATCTGGTTAGTTGTTAAAAATTAATTTCTTTACTCTTTAACAGCCTCAGAAGATGATTTTGGATGTGATTTTTTTATGGAAAGAGGAACAGGCGAGTCCGTCTACTGGTCAGTTCTCCTTAAGCTTCAACGACTCCAAGTTATTCTCCAGTACCTTCAACACCTCCAAGCTATTCTCCAGGACCTTCAACACCTCAAATCTATTCTCCGAGGCCTTCAAGAAATGCAGAGTGCTCAAACTGCAAGCACTTGCTTGATGCGCGCACGAGACGATACTCGAGCAAACGTGAAATGCATATGCCAAAACCGAAAAACACACACACTTAATTCAGACTGCACTACACTCACGAAGTTTACCAATGATATGAAAAAACCTTAGTTTTGGAGTAGTTGTTTTTTTTTTTTTTTTTTTTTGTCATTTTCGAATAGTAAATTCGTATGCTTTAATATTCGAATTAAACTATGTTTAAGTATCTGTTTGTAAGTCTCGTATGATTATCGGTCTAAGGTTTCGCTTGTGTTTCTATAGGTGGTATGTATAATATTTTACCTAAATAAATGTTTGTTTTTTTGTTACTTGAAAAAATATACAGTATCATGTTCACTTCTTTGTTAGTTTAAGTCCACAGTAAAACGTAGTTACAAACCTTAATAGCAGTTCCTAAACCGAACCGACCGGACCGTACCAAACTGAATAGAGAAACCGTACTACACACAAAGACACACACACACAATTATTAGTTTTTAATCTTTAATTATTTATTTTATAAAAATATTAAAATTACTATAATAAAAATATATAGTTTTATACTTACTAATAAAGAAAATTTCAAATCACGAGGTCAGCAGACCACTAACCTGCCTAGGCTAGTCACACCAAGACCATGGGAGCAACACACTTCTAACGGCCGCACTACTCTAGCAGCCCAACCACCGATTATTACAACTGAGGCCTCTATAGATTTGCGCATCGTCAACAAATCCTTCACTATCATTTCAGCACTAACTCACTATGTCCACAGCCCACTATGTCTCTCCCGAACGGATACGTCTTACGGCCACTGTCACCTCCACCTACTACCCCCACACCCCTCGCTTAATCATCGACAACTCAACGATCTTTTCTCAATGCAATTTCTGCCTCAGTTCACAGTAACTAGGCAACGTCAGCAACATAGCAGCTATCAACATCACAACCTCCCTACGTACGAACTCTTAAGCGGGAAGACAATATCTCAACACACACTGACAACCAACTTGTGCGACGACAGGTTTTATTATAGTCAAACTATAACAAGTCATAGTCTCTCACGCCTAGATCACACGCTCTAGCGCCTACGCTGAGATCTACTATCTCTCTTCACACATGATGTCTTCTACAGCACTTATAGATAGCTACTAACACCGACGCTCTACAATGCCATCTCGTAGTCTCACTCAATATTCCGTTTACGATCTCTATAGAGTAGATATATATATTCTCTATCTCAAATACATGTCTTAGAACGCGATATGATCATACATCGGAGGACAACACTCTATTACACACACGCTCTATTTTTAGTCTCATCTTTCTCTTAGTACAGTGACTCTACTCCACCACTCATAAGCTCCCGCGAGAACATGTGTCCTAATCATACTCTTCTAACAACGACTGTTAGAGCACTCTATTAAAGGATCAGCACTGTGAGAAACACAGTTTGAGCTTACATACATAGTTAGATCTGCACTTATCTTAGAGATGCAAATCATTACTTGTAAAAGTCAGCATATGTAAGCCTAGGTATCACACGAGTGCATACTATCATGTCTAAGTAGAGCTGTATACGAATATGTCGTCGAAAAAGACCAAGACAAATTTTCTCAAATAACAATGAAAAACATCATTTATGAGGGCCTAGAAAGTTTTTCGATGCATTCGTTAAGCAGAAGGGCATGACAATCCACTCGTATAAACCTTAGAAAGCACTCACATGTCAGCATATCACCGTCTCTGCGTACCACATCTCTCCAATATCCACACAGAGGTTGTCTTCTAACATCACTGGACATTGAAAATTAATGAACCTACACACGTTAATCTCATACATTCGTAAAAATAATGTCGATCGCGCTGATAAGAGTTCATCTAGATACAATGTTACAGTACCTCTCAGTTGTGATGCTCTCTAGAGCAACTGACTTTACCTCTTTACAAAGAGAGTATCACACATATGTCGAGTATATATCGCTATTGAGACAGTTCTATTGAACACAGAGTCCGGTACACGTACTGAGTACTCACTCCTGCTTATTTTACGAACTTCCATGATTTAACTAGAGAATACTCTCTGACGCCTAATATAAGGTGGCTGAGAGCAGCTATGGACTTGTGACTCAAGTTCTTAACACTCCTTCTCTAGCGACTACATTAATCAGCTATCACTCATCTGAGTCTCTTTAGAGTCGAGACTGTCTTCATCAAGAGACTACCTCGTTGATGTCGCCTTGATATAGTATGCTTTTGCAGGTGCATTTGACATGTACGAGGGTCCCTGTAATTACTAGATGCGCAATTCTCAACCAGCGCCATTAGATCCACCGGCTCATACTGTTAAAAACAATTGAGCATTCGACATCTCTGAGTGCGAGAAAGAGGTAAACAAGTAGGAACCGTATACACATATGCAAATCCTTGTAAAACATTGGCCAAATCATTCAGAACGGTACGTGGTAACTGAAGAGTAGTATCAGGTGTGGCATCCATGGAGAAACAATAAATGGTTTATGCTTCAACGATTGCATATGTAGCCGATAAATCCTTAAAATGATGAAATTGGGCTTGAGAGGGTAACAAAGACGTATCACATGTGAGTTTGATTAATTTCTCATCAAGATAAAACTTAATTGTAGCAAAACTATAGTCAGGAATAGGAGGTCCTAAAGTAGCCAACCAAGACGCCCCTAAGATAATATCTGCACCCGATATAGGTAAAACATATGCTGAAAAATTGATGAGTTCATTTTGGACATACAACTGAATTGAAGTAATCAAACCCTCAACTTGTATGAAGGTACCACTTCCAACTATCACACAAAAAGTTTTAGAAGGTTAAATATGAAGGCTTACATGTTTAGCAACCTAAGGTTGTATAAAATTATCAGAACTACCACCATCAAGTAAAACTTGAACTATCGTACCATATATAGACCCAAAAAGGCGAATAGTCGCTACTCAGTTGGATCTGTGGTATGCATTGAGGCTGAGATGTGGCTCTGTAGTTTCTTAAGGCAATAAATTAACATCTGGTTATACCTTAGACTGTTCAATCGATGATGAAGTCAGGCTCGTCGGTCGAAGTCATTAGTAGCAACATTTGTTTATTTGGACATTTGTGATTCCACGTGAACTTGTCGTCACATGTGAAACAAAGGCCCTTTTCGCGACGTAGTTGCATTTCGGCGGGAGATAACCTCTTAATTGGTGGTAATGGTTTTGTTTGGGGCTTGGGTAACAGTGGTGGTAGGGTTGACTGCATTGGTGGTGTAGAAGAATAAATGGTTGATGTTGAAGGGTTAACCATGGAGGTTTTTGGTAGATTGGATGGGGAGCCAAACTTGGATTTAGAACCATAACTTGCTGTTTGTTTTTCATTAAGGGAACTGATAATTACACGGACAGTTTTTATATGCACACGGTAATTTAATGTGACTAGACTAATATACCCCCTGATACTATTTTGCCCTTCTCCAATTAAGAACAAAAATAATTGTTTAAACACCATAACCAAGTGTACGTCTTTTTCTTTCCCACTTCATACCACATGTCATTTTAACCCACCCATATAATCTATTTCACCACTGATCCGCGATGCCTCTCCATCCACAGTTACCCCTCAAATTGGAGCAACAATGAAATATCATAATTGATGGTCTTTCTAGAATTTTCAAAATATATACTCCGATCTGTATGAGAATGAATCAATAAGTTAACTTAAGATCCTAAGGTCACTTGCCGTGTAACATAAAGAGGTAATATATTTGGATATTATGGCCGTCACAACCGGTGTTCTTTCTTAGCTTTGATGAATTAACAAAGTAAATCATTCCAATAAAAAAATGACATGGTAGCATCAAATCCAAAAACATTTATAGAAAATAATTAGGTGTGACTGTAACGGATATGCGTCGGTGGTGGTAAGGCACAAGAATATAACGAGATCTCGTTAAAATAGAGGTGGCCGGAAATGAGACACCGTTAGAATGGAGATGTTGTTGATATGGTTTGTCGTCACCGCGTTACAGTGACGGATGTGGTGGGATATATGCTGATAATGTTGATGAATTTGGGTTATGATGGTCACCGAAGGTGGGTTACTGTGAGGGTGCGTATGGGTTGTTAATGGAGGGGACAACATAGAGTGTGTGTGACTCTCTGAGCGTTCTACATTTTATTTTATTCCCATGCTTAGAAATAGGAGTAATTAGGATTTGATCTCGGTGATAATAGTTGTTGGTTTATTGATACGGAATATAGACCGGAATAAGACGTTCTTGCATAAGGTTTAGTCGAAAAAGGAAGCACCGTTAGCATGGAGGAAGCCTTAAGTGGAGGCGTCACTCCATGAATTGAAGAAGGAAAGACGATGCAAATAGCGGGGTTTTGACTTTTGATCTTAACTACAAGAAAATTATGTACACTTTGGAGTCCACTGAAAGGCGCGAGCTTCAACCCCTTAAAACATATCTATATATGATAAAATACTTAGATAAATGTAAACATTAGATAAATATATGTCCACAGAGAAAAAAATAAAATAGGGCCAAAAAAAAAAATAAAAGTAAGAAAAAGAAGATAAAGAAAAAAAAACAAAAGAAACAAGCAGAAAAAGGAAATAAAATAAAAAAGAAGAAGAAAAAAAAAACAATAAAAAAAGAAGAAGAATAAAAAATAAATAAGGTCAAGAAAAAAAAAATAAAAAAAGAAAAAAAAGAAAAAAAGTGAAATATACACAAAAGCAAATCCGCGAGTAGCAATGAAACCCGGAAGCAGTCTATAGAGAAGTATCCCAGGTCGTTAGTCCCAACGAGGCTAAAGATGGAAAAATCGATAAATATTGATGATTGGATGTTTGAATATGACAGGGATTATGGATATTAATTGGCACTAACACTGCATAATCCAATTACCTCAAAGAATAAACAAGAAAAGAAACTAAAAACAACGAACAAAGCTAGAAATAGCAAAAACACTTAAAACTTACACTAAGCACAATACGGCTCAAATAAACTTAAGACAAATCAAATAAGCTGAACTAACTCTAAATAAGCAAATACAAAAAGCAATTAACCTAAATTAAACAAGATAAACACAACAGTACTAACAACAGTACTAACAGTATTAGCTATCAGTACTAACTTAGAGTTAGTACTGAGCAATAGGCATAAAGTACGTACTTTAGCTAAAGGTATATTTTTAGGCTAACAAGACTCAAAGAACAATAAATATGCAAACAAGCTAAAACCAACAGTTCACTAACCTTGAATAAGCACTTAGTAATAGGAATAAGCAACTAGAATAAACTAAAATTGTAATAAACTAAAAAAAAAACTAAAACTGATTAACTCTTAAAATTATTTTGAAAAGACAAACAAGTTCTACTGAAGACAGTAGACTAAAATGGGCTTAATCTACTCTAAAAAGCTAAAACAATCTTAAATAAGTAGAAACAATAAGCTAATAAGCTAAAATGACCCACCAGTACTAACAATTTTAACTGACAGTACTAACTTGGAGTTAGTACTGCTAGTGCTAGCTTTAGGTACTTGCTACCTTTGAAATCCAAGAAAAATGAACTAGCAGTACTAACTTGGAGTTAGTACTGGTATCTTAAATAAGTTAGTGCGATCCAAAAGTGACTAGCGTACTAACTTTAAGTTAATACTGCTCAGTTTGAAAATACCCCCTTAAAAAAATCTTTTTTTTCTTTCAAACTAATTAAAAACAATTTTCTATTGAAAACAAAATAAGGACACTATAACAATTATGAAATAAGATTAAGCACTTAAATAAGCTGAAATGGCCTAGCAGTGTTAACTCAAAACTAACAGTGTTAACAAATGAACTAACAGTTCTAAGCAAAATAAGCACCAAACATACTGATAAAGCACAATTTAGCAGTTCTACAATCAATAAGAAAAACAAGAAAAAGAGAAACTTACAACACCCTTGCTCAAAACAGGGTCAAACAATGAATCTACAAGCTCTAGCTTGCATAAAACAAGCTAGTGAGAGTCCATAAGCCCATCCAGAACTGGCTTATCATCCATAAAATAAGCTGTGGTATATTTGAGAGTGATTTGTGAATTTCTCTTAACTACTTAACTTTTTATTTTTACTTAATGAAATCAGCTTATCATTAAGCTGTGGTGAGATGTTTTTGAACACAAAACAATATGATTAAGAAACTTAACACTGGTATTGATTTAAAAACTTCAAACTTGCATTAATTTTGAAAGTGTTACAAAGCAGTGAAATAAAAGCTGTAAATAACTGAAAATAAGCTAAGTTATTAAAACTAAAAACTAGATTAAACTAAGATGCCTCAAAGGCTTACAAAAAGCTCTATTTATAGCCGAAGTCTTGGACTTGCAGCTTGTGCTTCTTTGTAGAGATAAAAACAAGTGTGCTTGTTGTGTGAGGAGAGTCTAAAGCAAATCCCAGCCTTTGATTTCTTTTGAGCTTCTTTGGAGACAATCTCAACCATCGAAATGCTTTGGGAATGGAGAGGGATTGCCAACATGGACTTTATACAGCTGGGGGGAAGTAGTAGGGTGGGTGAAATGATTTTGGCTAGGGAGAGAAGTGGTTTTGCAGGGGAGAAGGTATGGGACGACCACCAAGTTGTACCTGGGTTTGTTGGGCGGGAAAGAAGACTTTTTGGGGGAGTAGGCAGTTTGGTCCCCTGAAGTCTTATAACTTAATTGTAATCTCTGCCCGGTTGGCAGTTTTGGCCCTTGTCTTTTTAATCTTTTGTAATACAACTTTAGGCTTGGCAGTTTTAGCCCCTCAAGTTGTATTTTCTTCATGCGGATGACTTTAGACTTCGACTTGACTTGGTCCTTTCCTTCCCGTGCTTGGATTTGTTTGTTTTTGGCTTTCTTTTTGCTCCTTTTCTTGAATATCCGTTTCTTGCACAATACAAATGCAAACATACAAATACAATGTATTTTTGGTATGTTTTTAGTCATTTAAGTCCGTTTTAAATGGAAAATGGTATGTGTAATTAAGCACATACCAGTAATCCTGGCAAATCTTCAAGAAATACATCCGAAAAGTCTCTGACAACAGGCACATCTTCAATTCACCTTTCTGGGATTTCAGTTTCCTCTTCCTTCATGATTTGAATCAAGAACACTTGATATCCTTGGTCGATGTACTTCTGCATCCTGATGCTCGAGATGACTTCTAATCTTGACTCGTTTTTAACTCCGCTTCTTTCGCCTTGTATGATTAGCATATCATTTCCATACGGAACACGAATGTACTTCTCATAACACACAACCTCTGCGCGATGTTTGGCCATCCAATTCATTCCGAAGATGACGTCAAAACTTCCTAGTTCTATAGGGAGTAAGTCGATTTTGAATAGGTGATTTTGCAAGTTAAGAGTATACCCTCTTAAAATAGTATTTGTGGTTAGCGACTTTCCATCGGCTAACTCCACACTATAATTAGTTGTCGGTTACCCTAAAATCACTTTCACTTCATTATTGAAAAACAAGAAATTAAGATGAGAAAATATGGAAGAAGTTTAGAGAGAAGTTAGAGAGAGAAAGGTAGAGAGAAGAAAAAGATGGATGATTAACTTGCCAAATTACCAATGAGAATTAACAAGAACCAACCCCCTCTCTATCCTTGGAGAGGGGTATTTATACTTAATACCAAGAGGCTTTCATGCCTTGGTATTTCTACGGGCCGGGCTCGGGATTACTT
>BQNB010150954.1:2975-15966 GCA_026074375.1 Tanacetum coccineum
TAACAGCTTGAGTAAGCACTATGTTGCATTTTATGCTTTTACAAAACCAAATAGCAATTCCAAATAGCAATACCAGAACTATGCATGCATAATATCTATTATGGATGTGGTTATGTATTATAAAGCTTAACTTCTTATGTAATTAAGTTGCAAAAAATTAAGCCCCACAGCAACGCGCGGGCTATCTCGCTTGTTGTTGTATAATGTGGCGTCTCCCTTCCACAAAGAACGAGTTGTAAATATACAGGGATAAATCCCTTTTTCTCCACGTCCAAAAACCTAAAGCCCATCTTGACTTTTCTTCTTTTTCTTTCTGCTTGTTCCACTCGTAGACCAGCCCAACATGGGTTTTATTTGTTTTCTTTGTTTAGACGTCCAATTCAGAAGCCAAAATGGTTGTATTGGCTTTTTATTTTTTTTTATGTTTGTTCCGATTCACGAAATTTTCTTTCCAACAGAAATATTCACGAGCTAAATCTAGAATTTCATATCTTTTATTATATAAAAATAAAGATCTCTTTTTTTATCTTTCCTTGGCTTTTTGAATCACCTAAAACGTAGTCCGGATGAAGAAGTTATGATTAAAACATTGCAACGTGTCAAAATCTTTCACTCTTCGATATTTAACTTCTTTTCTTGTCACCTTCCGTGTCTTTTCACCATTCACTCACAAAGTTATCATTTTAGCTCCATTTTATCCGTAACCTACATAACCACTTAAACACTCAAAGTACATGTATAACAACGAAAAACAATGCAATTAGGTGTAATTAACATGCAATCAGGTGTATGTAAAATACACCAATCAGTTATACACTTCGTTGAATTTCTTACTCGCTATTTGTTTAAGGTGAGTTCATAGCCCCATGATTTTACAATTTTGCTTTACTATTTTGGGTGAGAAACATTGCTTGCTTTTAAACATTGGACACAAATGCTTTACAATTTCCCAATCATGTTTTCGTGTTGCCTAAGTAGTGTTGAAACTTATATGCCCGAGTTATCATAAACCGTTATTTACCTATGACCAATTGTAATGGTTAAGTAAGCGCAAGTGTTGTAAATAGATCTATTGGGACTAATCAATTCCCGTCCAGGTAAGTAGCTATGACTAGATCAACGGACGTATACCATGTAGGAAGTTAAGGTGTTCCGCCGTTATGGCACATGTCAGGGCAAGTTTTATTTGGCATTATACATGCTTCCAGTCCATTAAGCCTCGGTGTAATGAGCTTAGTGCAACATAAATAACCTTTTATGAGATATTGTATTTGTTATAATAGTCACGTACGTTTTGAAAAATTTGTGGTCCATTTTTATTACAAATTCAAACCTATGAATTCACCAACTTTATGTTGACGTTTTAGCATGTTTTTCTCAGGTGCTTAGCTTGGATTTATTCTTAAAGTGTAATGTGGTGTCTCATGCATGCTCGGATTTTCAAGAACATTTATTTATCATTAAATATCTTTGTCTTTTAAAAACAATTTCTTAAGCTTTCGCATTATTACTATTAAACTCATTTGAATTATGTAATGACTTCAAATATTTTTATCAATTGCAACGGTGTTTACTTTTACAAATGTGCATATAGCTGTCGTTCCCTTGATCTTGTGTGATGAATATTATGACGTCACGCCCCCAGACACGTATTCCGTCCAAGCCCCGTTTGGAGGTGTGTCAATTTAAGTGTCATTATTTATGAATGTTTTTATGATTATTTCTTTGTTTAGGAAAGTCATTAATTCTGCGTTTGACTATGAAAAGTCTTCATGCTTATCTTGTAATTATTCGGCTATATATACCGAATGGGTTTCATAAATAAAGGATATGTTTTGTCAAATAAATCTCTAAGCTTCTCTCTTCTTTCTTACGGAGCTCGCACACGCTAAAAGTGGTGCCCTATCCCGATACAACCCCGAACAGGGTCGTATCAATTGGTACTTTCATTGAGAGCTCTCGTTGAGAGGGTTTTCGATTTAGGGTTCCCAAAAAATAACAAAAAAAAGTTACTGTTCATCGAGGTTACTGTTCACAGAGCACTGTTTACCGAGTTACTATTCACCGAGTACTGTTCATCAAGGGTTATTGTTCATCGAAAATTCTTTTTATTGATCTGCGAGTTACTATTCGTCAGTCCTAAAAAAACATTTTTTGGAGCTACTATTCATGGCATCAGGTGGCAACGTTCGGAACGCGGAATACGCACTATCTAAGCTATTGCAAATGGGTACAGTGATCGAATATGAGAGTGAGTTTGTGATACTTGCAAATCGAGTAACGGGTATCTCTGCAAACTTACTTAAATTGTTTTATATATCCAAACTTAAACTGGAGTTACAACAGGGACTGTTGAGATCAATGCCTTCAACTTTAAAAGAAGCCTTCTCCTTAGCCAATATCATCGAGGCCCGTTATGAGGACGAGTGACCCACCATAGCCATCGCCAAACCACTTGAGCAAAATAATCAAGAATGGGGAGACGATCCTAAGCATATTCTATTGGTTACGATTCATCACATGCTATACCTTATTACTGTAGAGGTTCTACATCAAGTCTTCTCTCCTTATGGGTATGTGGAGAAAGTCGTCATCTTTCAGAAGTCAGCTCGTGTTGAAACACTTATTCAGTTTCAATCACGCCAAATGCCATAGCTGCAAGAAACTCGTTACAAGGGCGTAATATATATGAGGGTTGTTGTAAACTAGATATACAGTTCTTAAATTTTGAAGAGCTGCAATCGAACCAAGAAGAACACATCTGCTACTACTACTGGGAACATTATTTCTTAATTCTAAACGCTGAAGAAGCTGATAACACCAAACCACCACTTTTTGCTGACACCTTTGGCAACAATGTTGGTGATGAGTCAGAAACTTCAGGTTCAGAGACACCTGCGAAGAAAGTAGTGGACAACGGTAATGATTATGCACTCATTTTTTTTGGTTGGATACAGTACCGGAAGTGAGATGGTGATCGGCCTTCCGGAGGAGTTTCAAGAAGGAGATATGGCTGATGCATTGTCAAGAGTTTTGGAACAGAAAAGTTCAGAAAATTAGAAGGAGTTAGATAATGAATCGAAAGATAGGAAGGTGGAGAGAGATACTGAAAGGGAAGGAGAACCAAGTATCTTGGCAACATATGGCAATGATCTGGGTATAACAAATTATGGTCTAAGACTTAAAGACGGGGCTATAAAGAAGTTGGAAGACAATTAATAGAGTTTAGAAGTCAAGATGAAGTTTAAGGATCAGATGCACAAAAGTCAGTCGGACCACGTTTACGGCTTTCTAATATTGTGCAAACAATTTGAGTTAAGGGTCATCGATCTTGAGAACAAGTCGAAAGAGAGAAAACAAATAGCTAAGAAACGTCTCAAAATATGGGATCCTGGAATCAAGATTGTTTTTAGACAACACCTTGAGGGTAAGGTAGTTTTGAAGGAGTGGAGAATGTTACGCTTGGGCCTGAGCCCATTGCAGAACCACGACTCAAGAGAACCACATCCGTGCCCGTATGACATAAAGATTATGTCATATAGGTGGTGGAGCTTTTTGGGGCGGTGAGCGGTGAGCAAGAGCATTTTGATTTTTAGTGCTTGTTTGGCAAAAGGAGCGGTGAGTGGTGCTATTTTTTAGGAAAGCTACTTTTTCAATGCTTGTTTAAGAAGCTTTGAGAAATGAGTGGTGAGATGTGAGAGCTACTGCTCACTCCTACCGCTCACAGCTAGTGGTCACAGCTACTGCTCACTGCTACTGCTACTTTTACCAAACACACTCATAATCTATCCTTATTTAAGTGTCATTATTTAGGAATGTTTTTATGATTATTTATTTGTTTATGAAAGTCATTAATTATGTGTTTAACTAAGAAAAATCTTGGTGCTTATCTTGTAATTATTCGGCTATAAATACCGAATGGTTTTCATCAATAAATGATATGTTTTGTCAAATAAATCTCTAAGTTTCTCTCTTCTTTCTTACGGAGCTTGCACACGCCATAGTGGTGCAAATATATCTCTTCTTCTTCTCTATATTCTTAAGGAGCTCGCATGCGCTAAAAGTAATGCCCTATCCCGATACAACCCCGAACAGGGTCGTATCAGGGACCTATTCTGCCAAAAGGACAAAGTTATTCAAAGAAGGGAAAGTGTCCAACTCAACTTGACAAGTCTCCAATGTTCAAGGGCTAAGCTGGAACATGTCGCTATATATACATTGCTACGAGCTAGGGTTTCATTGAGTTGTTGAAATCCGATCATTATCTCTCTCAAAGTTGTCTAGTATGTTATTATCTAGTCTTGATATCAATCTTTGATATCTGATTCTATTATTGTTAGTATTATTGTTAGTCTGCTTGATTAGTCTCTGATGTAGCATTTGTCTGAGTGTTTGAGTGATATTGTTGTGAGGAGGTTGTGTCTTCTTAGAAGAGATTACCTGATTATTTCTTTTGTATTTGTACCGGTTAGAATCCGTTTGGGGACTCATCTTCTTGTACTTTTTGGATAATAATAAATCACTAATGGGAGGCTGGTTGAGTGATTATTGAGTTATGTGTTGTTTTTGATATTGATTAGAGAAACTTTTCATATTCTAGTCACAAAGACTAATACTTGTGTATACTGTTATGTTGTGCTGCTTGCTTGTCTACGTGAAGTGAATGGGATCCGTTGCATTGGCATTATGGCCCTACTTATCTATACTTATCTATACAACTATATAAATCATTTATAATGTGGGACCCATTAAAAATTAAGATAAGGAGGTGCAATCTTGACCATCCATCTCATTTTTTGGAATCACATCATAAAGTGACATGTGTCACCTTTTGATTAAAAAATCACTTTTATTTTCAAATTGAAATATCTTTTTCTATTTAATTTTATTTTGATCTAATTTCACCATATTTTTTAAAATTTTATGCTCTTTAATTCAACATCCATTTTGATATATTTTGATAATTTATTTTTTTTACATTTTAATGGGTTTATTTTATGTTGATTTATATTTTTTTACAACTTTAATCTTAATTAAATATAAACTTGATACGTTAAAACTATATATTTTCGGAGAGAGTGTTGTCTTTTTACATGCGAGAATGATGATGTTAATATGGTGTTGCGGGAAAGTTACGGGAAACCCCAACGAACACATACATTTGTGAAACGAAATTACTAAGCGGGTAGGAAATTACGTAAAAAGTTGAGTTAGTAAATTTTTTATTGCCGCCGCTATGCGCGGGTAACCAACTAGTATTATATAAAGCATTTAAGTTGTGGGGTCCATCAAAAATTAAGATAAGGAGGTGCAATCTTGACCATCCATTTCATTTTAAAAGAATACATCATAGAGTGACATGTGTCACCTCTTAATTAAAAAATCACCCTTATTTTTAAATTGAAATATCTTTTTATCTATTAATTTTTTTTATGATATAATTTCACCATATTTTTTAAAATTTCGTTCTCTATAATTCAACATCCATTTTGATATATTTTTATAAATTTTTAGATTTTTACATTTTTAGTGGGTTTATTTTATTTTGATTTAAATTTTTTACAACTTTAACCTTAATTCATTTGAAGAGAGTGTTTAATTGGTAAGAGACTAAGAGTCTTTTAAATGTGAGTATGATGATGTTAATATGGTGTTGCGGGAAAGCTACGGGAAACCCAAACAAACACATACAACGGACAACACGTATACATTCGAAGTGTCGTGAAACGAATTCACTTAGCGGGTAGAGAATTGCGGGGAAAGTTAGGTCAAAAAAAAAATATCACCGCTGCTATGCGCGGGTATCCAACTATACACTAAAATAGCGTTTTCTTGATGTTATTTAGCCAAGTGAAAACAGAATGAACTTGAATATCATCCCTTGTATGGATAGTTATTCCGGTGTTTTATAACGTAGACCAAAATTTATCTGTTTAGATGTACACAGTCTATTACGAGTCCCACAAATATCTTGTGCTTCGTGTAAGGGTTGTCGTCAATAACACTTTATATGATATGACGAGTTGTATTAGAATTGACGTATAAGAAATGTGTAAATGCGCCTATATGATATTGAAACTACATACTTATTCATCATGATATTTCTATTAGTAATTCCATCGCATTCTAATTAGATTATATGCTCTCCCTTCATGAACTTACGAATCACGATATTCAATTTGATATTACATCCTGTCCCGTAATTTAAGATTCGTATTATACCGTAACCAATGGCTTTTAGGGTCATTGTGTGCCCTTTACTCTCTTTAAAACTGTACTGATCCAAGTCAAACTTCTTTCTGTATTCATGTAACGCACAATTGAAGTCTCCTAATTAATGACATTCATATGTGTTTCTGGAATTAGCTACCATACGTGAAAGATCAGTTTCATGAAATATTCTGGGAAGTTGTTGCCCACTTGCTTTTGCTCCTGAAAGTACACTCATGTTTTCTAATATTTGGAATATGATGCTTTTACGATATGATTCCAAAGGGTAAAACTCTGTTTTGTTGTTGTACATTTGTACATTTGGTACTTTAAGATGTAGCGTCTCATTTTACCTATTCACTTTCGACTTACAGGTTGGAAATCAGTGACAAGTATGTTCACGTGATGAAACCGAGATGATATCATCTGTTCTCGCCCATTGAATGTGGCCGTGAAGGCATGAACACGACAGTTCGAAGATGGTTGATCATTGATATTGTTCTTAACAAATGGTATGTAGTTAGATACAGAATATGCAAACAACTTTTTGAACTAAAGTAGATTCTTTCCATCATGATGCTGCTTGTAAGTGCAATGCAGTTTAGATCAATAGCATCACTAAGTATCATTACATCGAAAAAAAGTGTAGCATTGTTGATTTGCTACGTCACTGTAATTTGTAGTTTCTGATAGTGGAGTTATAGAATCATATTATTTATTAGTTATATATTGGACAGATTGCATCAATAAGTATCATCACATCAAAAACCGAAAAAAAAGAAAGATCGAGTAGCGTTGTTGATTTGCTACTGCACTGTAATTTGCAATTGTTGTTTAGACACAATGAGTTCTTTATAACAGATTAACAGACAACTACACTTATTACTGGAAGGAAATTCGTTAGTATAAGAAAGTTAGGTTTGCAAATTGAGTATGTGCAAAGCGCGTAGAAACAATATTATGATCTGTTTAAATATGATTAAAGCTAAAAATGGAAGTAATTAGTAACAGAGCAGAGCAGACAAGTCTTATAATTTTGTCTCGACACATCAACATGAGCTGCATCTGATGTGATCCTCTTTTACATGGCAGTAGCAAATATAAACTTTTACTCTAGTGTAAGAAAATTAGTTTTGCTATTTGAAATGGGTAAACAGGTAAACGGATGAAGTTTTTCCGTGTTAAGCTTAACTAGGGAGGGCGAAACTTTTTTGACTTAGATGTAAGCGGCCTAACCGGGTAGACCCTTCCGTGGCCACCCTTAAGATGTACCTACTAAGGTTCAAACCTGATACCTCTTGTGAGGATTTCAGAACTCTCTAACCACTAGTTTTGCTCTTTGAATATGTGAAAAAACGAGAAGAAAAAGTAGTATGTTGTGTTTCAAAATGATTCAAGGATGTAAACATATAGGCATATGAAACAAATCTCTGATCCCCAATTAAAGATTATCTAAGTTCAGTAATCTAATCAAAAAATCGTTTACTAATAAAACTTGTATAGAAACACTAATTGGAAGTAAACAGTAACAGGCAATTTTTCTAATTTTGACTTCAAACGTCGACATGAGCTGCGTCTGATATGATCCTTTATCACGTGCCGGCAGCAAATACGAACAAGTATTCTAGGAATAGCTCCTATCATGTCTGCCCTTTTCTTATGAAACATATATATGTGGCATTAGTTATCATTTGGTTTCACATGACGACTAATGAAATAGTTTCTTGATATTGATTGCACGCAGCGTTATCACACTGACCCTTTTGGAGTTGTGTTGATGGATACTACTTTAAGTAATGATGCCTAACATAAAGTTAAAAATGTATTATTGCCACATTATCTCGTAACATATAAAAACCTGTTTTGTAGTATAAATATAAATATAATCCAACGTGGTCTATATGACAAGATTCATTATGTTTAAATCACGGAACCAATAGGAAAATATAGCATACAAATTGGTCATTTACCATCTGTCATGTTGTACAAAATTTAGGGTCATGACACTATAAAGCCCATAGATTATGAGAAGTTACTATGTACAAATTGTACAATTGATTTTGTGTCTTGGATTGCCTATTAGTGATGTCAATTGTCAAATATATAACACAAAAGGACTGTACCTATATGTTATTGTAGTACACTGTTATATGTAGCAGTGTGGTCAGTTTATGACCTTTGTCTTGAGATGGTAGAAAATGATTATGAAGGTGAAAAAAACTTAGTGCAGGTAATTTTTTTTTTGGAATGTGAATGATTGGTAGTATAATATATATAGAGATAGATGCTTGTTGTCACATGGATTTTACTGGCAGAGGTAGATGTCAGACAGGTTGGACCATGGTCCAAGTGAGACCACCCCCCACCCTCAACCTCTCATCAGTCATCTTCACCACAATCTTCACTGTTCACATACCCACTGCTATCTTCTTACCCTTGTTTCCTCAATTTTATCACACAGTAAGAAAGACAATACTTTTTTATTTCTTATATTTGTACATGGTTTATTTATCTTCTACTGTATATTTCTTTTTATTTTCCTTGGTAATCCAAACTGTTGTGGAATAAGTTTATTAGATTCGAGTCTATTGTCTCATACGTATGTATTTTGCAAATCGTCTTTTCAAGGTAGGCATGAACCCGCGGCAAAAGTTTCAGGGTTTCGTTTGGTTTGGTTCGGGTATTATAAATTTTGTAGCATTTCTTAAGGGTGAACCTACGCGTACTAAACGGGTGAACCACACACATGACAGATTCTATTTCTCTCAAGTTTTAATTTCTGATATTGTTATCTATTCATATTTCTATTAACTAGTTTTAATGCCCGTGCACGCACGAGCCTTAGACGTTATGTTTTTTTAAACTACATGTATATTTTTATTTTTTTCTGTTTTATAAGTTATGTTATAGAGTATTATCGAAATATATGAAAATAATCATTAAATCTTTTATATATTACGTAGTATATAAACTTGAGGATGACTGCTAATTTTTTTCTTTTGATTTACCTGTTTTCTGACTCGACATTGTGAGCCAACTAATCCCAGTGAAACTACCCTTTTAGGTAGCCCGGAGTCGGCTCAAGTGAACCTTCGATGTGCTTCGGTTGTACAACATGATTTCAGGCCGACAATGAAAAATCCACCAAAAAGTCTTCAGGTAGATTTGTGATGTGATTAGATAATGTTAAATCTTTGTTTGAAAGTAAGAAATTGTTTACATTTGTTGTATTTTAAAATATAAAGTCTAGAGGAATAAAGTTTAAGGGGTTATTTGTTTATTTTTTAAAGTTATAATAAAACTTGTAAACTTATAACTTTACACTTTTAATTTCATATAATTTATTTTAAAATTAAACCACTAAAGTTTTATTGATTATCTCCTCTTTTTTCAAGTTTTTGTTTTCACAAATTTGACACATATATTTTTATGTGTTTTTTTTCTCCATCAGATTTTTCCATCAAAAATTTTCAATTTTAACCAAATTGATTCAATTTTGACTTTTTATTAACCAATCAGATCGCACGATTTTTCCTACGTGGCAAAATCAAGCATTCTGATTGGTCTAATTTATTTTCATATAAGATTTAATCTGATAGAAAACTCCGAAATTATGTAATTCTTTTATTATATAAAAGATTTGACAAAGTTTGATGTCTCTAAAGAAAACACTGTTCAAAACAAATGGACCACTACCTTTCTTTCTCAATGAAAAAAATGTAAGGACGTGTTATCAATAAAAAGTTTATAAAGAGCTTCTACTTTAAATGGACACAAGTGCAATATAGGAAAATATAACAATCTCTCGTATAATAAGAGAATATAGGGTATGTGAAATCAAGTTTTTCAAAAAAGTTTCAATTAAATTAAGGGTTTTAGTCATAAAATAGCAATAAATTTTTTTAAATGTATCGATTTGGTAAGTGTATTATTAAAAAATTGTACAATAGCAAGAACTTTTGTGTTTCAAGAGATAGTTGAAAAAATGAAGTCTCGGCTTTCCAAATGGTAGAACTGTTGAAAAATTGGTTTTGAATATACAATTCATGAATTCGTTGCATCATTATCTATATTGCAACGATGTTGCACACAAATGTATATAGAGTTAGTTGGTTATAACAAATGGGTCTCGTCAAATATATATTATATATGATCGGGTCTCGTAGAATATATGCATATTGTAATAAACAGATGAAAGCAATATATTCTCGTGGATATACTACAATATTTATGACAAACGGGTCCCACAAAATGTATATTATATATCATCGGGTCCCCCGAAATATATACATATTGTGATAAAAAAAATGAAAAGAATATATTCTCGTGATGATTATGAAATATAAAATGAATCTTTCTTGCCTATTAATAGCAAGTCTCAGAACGAAGGAAACATAGCACCTAACATTCTCTTCTTTCTCTCTAATAATTCTCAATACCCTATTGATAAGAATGATATATTCCTAAAAGGAATATTATTTCGTTCTCGGTACTTTCTTTTCCCTATTATGGAAACCTCGGCTCCGACTCTGGATATGTGGCGTAAAACCATATGACGAATATGAGTTGCCAGTAGGAGAATCGCCACCCGAGATATATTCATTTGATGCCCTCGCACAGCTAGCCATGTTTTTATTATTTATTATCTTCGTATGTTACCCGTCTAAGTTAGTGATACTAGTTTGTAGGTATAAGTAGACGACAAGTGCTCGACTCTCTAACACTGTGACGCAGTGAAAACATCGCAATTTAGTCACGTGATCTGTACCCGCTATTTACGTATCATCAATTGGCGCCGATCCGTGGGACACGAACATTTCCTTCTTATATCTCTTAAAGAAACGGCTCTGCACTCCACAAGGGAAACGAAAATGACGACCCTAGGTGAACGCATTTGTAGCACCCATCGAGGAAAGAAGCTAACACTTCTAGCGATCCAGAATAGACACGTTGTTGTTGCACCAAAAACCCATTCCCATTGAAGAACCTTTGAACACACTTCTGAACTAAACGCTACTACCCTGTCTTACAGTTTATAGTTCAGAACCTTGATCGGGTAAACCATGTTTACCGCGTTCAACCCATGTGCGAAAAGCTGTATCGCATCGCTCGTTACCTACCAGCGAAATCCATCTGGAGAGCCATGTAACTAGTGCAGGACGAAGAAGCACACACGCCAAAGCATGGAAAACTTTTGTAGAAAATGACGAAGTGGAACTGTTAGCCGTAATTATATTAAGTCAACAGAATGTTATCGGTCTTAGAAAGTCAACTAGATCCTTAAAGTGGTAAAAGGCTAGTCGGTTCAACAGCTTGATTGTAATCTAATTATTGTCCGAGATTTCGGCTCAAAACCCAAGTTATACCAAGCCCGACCCAAGTTTACACGCCCATAAGCACCTACATGGCAATGGGTATAAATATCCGCTACACCACCCATGGTGAAGGTTTGGTTACATTTCACTTCACTGTAACTTTCCCATACTTCCCTTCTTGTTTCTCTCTCTACTTTCTCTCTCTAAGATTCCATCTTATTTTCTAGCATTTTGGTAAAGAATATAGTTGTGTAATGGATTAAACTAGTGGGATAACATGTGGTATCACTCGCCAAGGGGTGTTTAGTGTTTGTTTTGTGAAAAATTCGTGGGTTTTTGTTGGTTTTTTCTTTGGTTCGAAATAAAGAAAAAAAAAGCAAGAAAAAATCAACTTTGATCTTTGTTTCGTGGTTAAAAGTGTTAAAGACTTGTACTTTTGGGCTTAGATCACTTCCTTGCATCATTACTAAGTGGTTTTAACATCATTTCGTAGCTTACAAGAAAGTTTGAAGATTTTTTCTTGGCTGCGTTTTGCCTATCTGAAGGGGTGTTCGTCGTTGCGTTTTGATAAGAGTCATTGCGTTTTGATTTGCTTCGTTGCGTTTTGATCAGAGTCATTGCGTTTTGATCAGATTCGTTGCGTTTTGATCTCAAGTCATTGCGTTTTGATTCAAGTCACTGCGTTTTGATTTTTTTTTTGTTGCGTTTTGACTCCACAGGTTGCGTTTTGAAGACCATCATTGCGTTTTGACTAGACGTTACTCTGCCCAATTAATTTATTGATTGCGTTTTGACCAAGACTCGTTGCGTTTTGACCAACATTCGTTGCGTTTTGACCAACAATCGTTGCGTTTTGACCAAGACTCGTTGCGTTTTGACCAATTGCGTTTTGACCAAGAATCGTTGCGTTTTGACCAACAATCGTTGCGTTTTGACCAAGAATCGTTGCGTTTTGACCAATTGCGTTTTGACCAAGAATTGTTGCGTTTTGACCAAGAATCATTGCGTTTTGACCGACAATCATTGCTTTTTGACCAAGAATCGTTGCGTTTTGACCAAGAATCATTGCGTTTTGACCAAGATTCATTGCGTTTTGCTCATACTCACTGCGTTTTGGTCGATCCGCGCATCAGGTGTTATTTGACCGAATTTGGGAATCTATTAATCACCGTTTAATCAAAACATACCATCAAGACAAACAAACTTGAAGGACTTAAAACATCATTTTGGACTTAACAAACACAACCAATCAAACCAACAATCAACTTAATCATACTTGAAATGTCAATTAATTATTCATTCACGGTTTCTTCTTGATTTTGTAAAATCCCGCAAAAGATACGATTCTTTTCTCGGTTTTAATCTAAGATTTGTAAAATCTCGTGAACGTTAATTCATTTAAAACCACAATCAAACACTTTATAACACTTAAGATCCGATATTCATTCACAACTTCATCAGAATGT
>BQNB010150955.1:0-12781 GCA_026074375.1 Tanacetum coccineum
CCCTAGTGGTACAAAACCCAACCCCGACTCCCTTTTACCCGGCTGTTACCCGTAACCCACGCACCCGGTGTGTGTTAACCCACAACCCGACGCACTCTTTGGTGCTTACCACCAACCGGACGCACCCTAAATGATTATAGTAACCCAAACAAAACGCACCATGGTGGTGGTTTTAAACCCGGACGAAGGTGGTGGTGTTGGTGCGTCGGTGGTGGTGATGATTATGATGATGGTGTCAAGATGATGATGATGGCGGTGGCGTGGCGTGGCAACAGCGGGTGGTGGTGGTGGCGAGTGGAGGCGAGTGAGGTAGTGGGTCGGGTAGATCCGGTCGTGAGGACCATTTTTGGTTTTGATCGGAAAATCCCGCCGGAAAAGTTTTTCGGCGGCGGTGGTGGTTGGCCGGCGGTGGTTGAGGGTGGCCGGCGGTGGGGGAAGGTGGGGAGAGGGGAGAGTGTTTATAAATGTGTGTGTGTATAATAGAGATGAAAATGAAATGAAATGTATAATTTTTATTTATATATAAAAATTATAAAATGAAATGGCAAGTTAATAATAGTTGAGGGTTAAAATGTGTAACTTTTTCATATACTTTTTGATAAAAGTGGTTCGGGACTCGTTTGAATGACTTAACGAATTATTCAAATCTCGAAACTTGCGCCATTGTTTTCCAAATCATTTTTCTGATAAAAATGAGTATTCGCTTGATAATATTTCATAAATATTTTATAACATTTAATAAAATATCTGTTATTCATTTTACGAACCGGTTTCGCTTTGTCCGAAATAAAAATGGAATTCAACTCGAATATTCGCGTTTTCAAAAACGCTTTTAATTAAAATGCTAAGTATTTTATTAAATATTTTATTTAATAAAACGTGATAATTAAATATAATTTAATTATTTTCCCGCTTCTAAATCTTGCGAGGGCATTTCAGTCACATTCTGACTGTTTTCGGGTCTCGGTCAAAACTGAAAAGTTGTCAGGAATATCGTTCCACATCAAATTGCTTTAGAGTCCAAATAATGAAAACGTGCTTTAGATGGTCGTTCTTATAAGTCAAGCCAGACCCTAAAAGTCAACGATTGAAATCGTCATTCAAAAATTCGAAAATTCTCGGATGTTACACTCCAATAGTACGGAGGTTGGGTTCAGCCACGGAGTTAGTATGATCTCCACCCTCACGCTCCGGCGTGGAAGATACAGAAGTTGTCACAAAAGGTAAAGTAGGTATGGCCGTAACTCCGACTTCAGCATTCAACACGGCTCCAGCAAGCAACCTCTTGATCGCAGAACGGGACTTACCACCTACGGAGGTCCCACTTAGGGTTCCATGATCCTCCCTCAGCTTTTTCAGGAGGATGGGAAGCCCCGCCCGCATCCACAACCATGGATTTTCTTTTCCCTTGACGTCTCGGCTGCACAGGAGCCACGACTTCAACAACAGTATCTGCAACCTCAATAACTGGCTGGATGTTAGCATCTTGCCCACCTCCTGCGAAATCTCCTTGTTCTGTTTGGTTGCCACTACCACCCTCATCAAAAAGTCTCTCAACACTTGCTTCCAACTCGCTTTCAACACTATCAGGGGCAACTGAAAGCAACAGAACAGTGCGACCAATGGTGGTATCCAGCAACCGTGGCTCATCTCATTTCGTTCTCGCTCAACAACTCTTACTTTGGTAGGATCTGGGGTATGGATGAAAGCAAACATATCTATTTCTGCACAAAATAAACACACAGTTAGAAACAAAACAATAAGCCGTAAAACACATAACACATATATAATAGAAGGCACCCACCCTCTCTGTTCTTGTGTAAAAACTGAGGATAAGTTTCTTCATCCAAAGTGTAATGGCAGCTCAGTCCAACCAAGCACAGGAATGCTTCTAGAAACTTTCGAAATGGAGAGGGATGGGCAACAAGAGTGGCGTAGTCTTGTGCATTAAAGTCGGCCACTACTAGAGCAGGATCCCTAGTCACATGCTTGGCAGTACGCCACGAAAAAGAAGCAAGGCAAGCAAAGTCATCCACCCAAAAGAAGTGATCATTCCAATTTTTAAGGGAATCAAGAGGTTTTGTATAACATACGGGAGCATTATCGGAACGCTTACTAAATGACATCCATCCACTCTTTTTAGAATTTACATAAAAGAAAAAGAATAACCCAACAGTTGGTATGGTCCCATAGACACGGCACATAATTTCAAAGTGGGAAACCTTGGCCGCCCCAATCACAGAGACTTGGGATATATTGATACAAAAATGCCTAAGCACGTCAACAAGGAAGGTAGACAAAGGCAATCTAAAGTTGGCATAGTCAAAAAACCTAGTATACAATCCAATTTTCCTAGAAAGGCCTCTCATGCATCGTATCATTCTGATTGGGCAAAACGGGATGCACCTCTTCTGGGATATGAAACTTATCACAAAAAGCATCAAGTGCTTTCTAGGTAAGAACACACCTAATATCTGTAATGGTACTCATGATGGAAGAAAAAAGTCTAAAAACTTAACCTAGAAACTTGAAAGTCTTCAAAGAATGGTGAAGCGTAGATAAAAAGGTTAACAAACTCAAAAAATATCAACAATGGCGAAATAGTAGAAGAAGTGGAAAAGATGCAGTGAAAAACAAATTGAGTATTTATACCCTCGGTATAGTAAATTCAAAGTACTCCCGGATGTTTACACGTGGCCATGGCCTCTAGGATTAGAAGTAAGAACAGTGATGACAGTTGAGCAAGTAGACCAAACAGTCAAATCAGTCAAAATGTGAAAGGCCACGAAGAGGACACGTTGCCCATACCCTACCTAACAAGGGCAATGAGACGTCGCGGAGAAACAAGCAATCACAGAGGACGCAAGGAAAAAGAGAGTACCGGAACCTGAGTCTAGTAATACCTACCGCACGCAACAAAGTCGCACGTACTAGACATACTAGACTGGCGGACTTGATGACGTATAATATGTATAAGAGGCTTTTGGGCCTGGACTACATAAGTCATGCATGGGCCCAAGCCCAATAAAACAATCAGAAGGCACAATGGACCAAAACAGGCCAAACTGGCTACGGTCCGGAAGGCAGCAAGACGGACGAAAGGCTTCCAGAAGACACTTCCGCAGGTCAGCGAAAGTCCACTAGGAAAGCGCATATCCGCAAGTCACGATTATAAGCAGATCCTTGCCTGACAAGGGTCCCACTTCGGCCCACTAACAAAAACAAGCGAAATATTAGGAAAACCTAATATTAGGCTCACCTATAAAAAGGGGTACTCTAACACCCCACAAGACATGATTTTCTGATCACATTTTACACATACATACTCTGATATTCTCTAAAAAATATATATACTTACTCTCACGCCAGAGTGTAATCGTGGGGTCCGTCCCCACGGTAAGACTAACAGTTTTACTTTTTATTGTGAAGGAAATCATCTCATCACTTGGTTTAGTACAAGATCCCATCCATTGGCCTAACCAATAATCATCCCAGATCCACTTATCCAGTCCATAACACTTTTTGTACTAACAACAATCACATTAAAATGGACCAAAATCATGAAGTATGTGTTGTAATGGTTCCTCTCATAGCACAAGGCCATCTCAACCAGCTCTGACACCTCTCTCGTATTATCTCCGCCTACCACCTCCCCGTCCACTTCGTGTGTGCCACTAGTCACACCCGCCAAGCCAAGCTTCGCGTCCACGGGTGGGACCCACTCATGATCTTCAACATCCACTTCTACGATTATCCAATACCATCTTTCTATAACCCTCTGTCCGACCCAAATGCCACCATTCGCTTCCCTAACCATTTCTTGCCCTCATTTAAAGCCATAATGCATCTACGCAAACCCTTCACAAAACTAATACAAAATCTCTCAATAACAGCAAAATGAGTTGTGATCATTCATGATTATTTAATGATCTCTATTGTTCAAGACTTTGTTTCTGTCCCTAATGCTGAGGCTTATATGTTCTAAAGTTGTTCGGCTTTTGCGGATTCTTGGTTTCATTGGGAGGAGACACGGACATTAAAACTAGATGAGGAGACCAAATTATTGAATGCTAAACTTCCTTCTTGGAGTGACAGCAGTGAAAAAGATGATGAAAAGCCTAAAGACGAAACATGTCTCATAGCTCAAGCATCTAATGAGATATGCCTTGGAGTTGATTTGGAACCCGATGAGTGGATAAAAGATAGCGGATGCTCTAAACATATGATGGGCAACCAAAAGCTCTCTTTGGCATTCAAGGCATACAATTGAGGTAATGTCATTTTTGGTAGTAATCTTCGCGGTAACATCATTGGAAAAGGTACGATCTCTAATGACTCTCTCAATATAGATAATGTAGAACATGTAGATAACTTTAGATTTAACTTGCTAAGTGTAGGTCAAATATGTAATAATAAATGTAGAGAACTTTCTCTGAACATGATAGTGAAATCACTAAGGATGGTAAAGTCATAAGTAGAGGTATTAGGAAGAAAGGCTTATACGTGATGAAATTTGGAAATAAGCCGAAAGACAAAATTTGTCTTGCAATGATTGATGAAAACTCCACGTTGTGGCATAGGAGATTAGGTCACACTAATATGCGTCTCATTTAATCGTTAGCATTTAAGGAATTAATTAGAAACTTACCTAAGCTTAAGTTTGATCAACATTTCTGTGATGCTTGCAAAATTAGAAAACAAGCTCACGTTAGTCACAAAGCTATGAATATGGTCTCAACGACTAGATGCTTAGAACTTCTCCATATGGATCTCTTCGGTCCATCCGCCGTACGAAGTTACGGAGGAAACCTCTACACCTTAGTAATAGTAGATGACTATTCTAGGTATACATGGACAAGTGGTAACGTGTGTAAGCACTAGTCAAATTTATATATGTATAGTATAAATCCCGTGAAAATTCTTTCCAATTTACCTCTCAAACAAGAGAATGTAAAAGGATAAAATCTCACTTAAGAAAACACAATACATATATTTTTAACCAGGAAGTATTTTCTTCTCGGGTCGTATCCCAACGAAGTCGTGAATTAAAATTCGGGAATAATTCGGATTCGAGTCAATAATTGATAAAGTATTTTTGAATTTTGAATTACACTATGAATATAATAGCACAATAAAACTATAGAAACGATTAAAGAATTAAAAACGTTTAACTATTACGAAAAATTAACAAATGTGAATTAAAAACGTGAGCTAAAACTAGAATTTAAAATCTAAAGCACTAATACTAACAAATTGTAACCTTCAAATCTCAAAATTAAAAGAGAAAAATTTAAGGGAAATGAATTAGAATTTTTTAACTATTTTTGAATTTTTATGAATTTTTAAAGATAATATGAATTACTAAAAATAAACTATTTTCCTAAAAATTAACACTAAAAATCTATTTTATTTTTTTTCAAAAATACTAAATAAAAAAAAATATATTACAAAAAGAAAGTAGCTTTTTCACGCTATTTTTCGTATCTTTCTATAATTTTCTTAAGAAAAAAGATAATTACTAAAAAAAACCGATTTAAATTTCTAGAAAATACAATATATTAATTGGAAAAATTAAAAAAAATGATTTTTAACAACTGAAAAATGTGCAGAAATTAATGGTATGGAAAATGCCCAATTTTTTACTAACAAAATCTGGAACCCTAAAGTTTGCTAATTAAAACCTAAACCCTAATTTTATTAAACTAATTTTAAAAATATAAAAACTATTTTATTAATCCTAAAAGAACAGGGTAGAAAATGCAACAAATGAAAATAAAGGGTAGGCGGGGAAAGTAATAGAAATTTACACTATAGTGAAAACAGACCACCTTTAACTATTGAAAAAGTACCAAATAGACCCTACGATTTAGCTTATTTTTGGCTTATCTAAAAAGTGAAAATCAGCAAAAACTTAAAACTTCAAAGTTAAACCTGATCTTATCTACTACAACTTTAATAAAAGCTCTTTGAACTTTTAACTACTGAATAAGCTAGAAATTTAGCTTTTAAAACTGTATTACAGAAACTATAGTGTTTCTTTAAAAATCTATTTTTTTTAAACTTTGGCTTATTTCTTGCTTATTATTCAATGAAAATAAGAAACAAAAGATGCTTTATGAAGCTTATAATGTGTTCTAAAGATATCTAAAAAGAAATAAGCTACAAGTAAACAAGATTAACAAGAATTTTGCTCTTAAAAAGCTAAAGTTCAGCTTAATGACTATTATTAAGCAACTCTAATAAGCTAACTAGCTCAAATTAAAATCCTAGAAACTGAAATTTTGGAAATAAGCACTAATATGAATATAGAGTAAACCTAGATAAAAGGTTTTTGGAATGAACAACTAGAAAAGAGGAATCTAAAAGAAATAAGTAAGAAATCTCAGCTGCTGCTATTACTACTTTTGCAAGAACATAAAAGCTAGACTAAAAGCTTAAAATGAAAATTAAGAGAAGAATTATGTAGAGCTAATGAAATACTACTAAAATGCTTAATACTAACTTCTATCTCCTAATTATAAGTACTAAAAAGTAGCTAGAAAATTGGTGAGAATCAGCAGTACTTACTGAGTAAGTAATGCTTATGCTGATGTACTTGAAACAACTTTTAAATGCAGGCTAAGTTCTAAATTGAGAACTCATAAACCAACTCACTAAATATTGCTAAATCTACATTTACCAAGTTTGAACTCTAAAATGCTTGTGAAACACTTAACACTAAATCTACTTGAACTTAAAACTGCCCTGGTGCTAGTATTAACTTTTTTTAGCTCTAAATCTTTAAAAATGCAAAATGACTTCTGAAACCTTTAAAGATCTTGTCTTTTATAAGAAACTCAACTAAAGAAAAAGATTAGACTAGTGGTCATTGACTTTTAAAGTCAAAATAGTGTAATGCCAAACACTCCTTACACTTTTTGATCATTTCTCAACAGCTTTTAAAATCTATTTTCAAACTAAATGACTAAAAACCTTATATCTACTCTATCTTAAACTCAACTAATTAAGCTATTTTAGCACTAAAAACTAAAGCTTATGTTCTAAAAAATAATACTTTCTCAGCTAGCTTAACCTTCTATTATGACAGAATCTAAAACTTGAGATCTCAGTGAGCTCTAACTACAATCAACTTAAAACATTTGCATATCTAAGTAAACTAAGCAAAATTAAACAGGATTAAGCACAAGAAGTAAACACAATAAGCTAATGAATTAAGCTATAGGTATGCTGAAATCAAAACATGAATCTAAACCTTTAATCTTGTAGTCTCTGAACTCTAGGTCACTCTTGTTGAGTGAGTGACCTTAAAACTCAATCCTATTGGCTACCTTAGCCTCTAAAACCTGAGCTTAAGCTTAATAAGCTGAAACGAGCTTATTACTCCTAAATGCTTCCAAATTCAATCACACTAAACTCAAATGAACATTATTAAACTAAAGTAGACAAATTCAGTATTTAGAAGGCTTTTAACAATATTTGAACAACTTTGAACAAAAGAAAACAAAATAAGCTAAATTGAGCTTATTTCAAGCTTATTAGCTAAAACTTGCTTTTTTCATGAAAACTTAAACACAAACACAACTCAACTATTTTATTGCTTTTAAAAAGACTAGTACAAGATATGAAACAAGAAGTACAATTGACTTGAAAGATTTAAAAGCTTAATTTCGAAAAAATGAACAGTACACGTAAGATTGAAAAGAGAAAATTACAAAAAACTGAACTTTCTAACTAAAAACTAACTCAAACTGAATTACAAACTCCTATTTATAGGAGAAAAATGAGAAGAAGATGAGAACTCTCAGCATTCCTAGCCGTTAGATGACTTTTATTTGAATCTTGGCCGTTGATTGTGATTGGTGAGGTGTTCAGACCAATAGGAAGCTGCCACGTCATAAAAATGACGTGGAGATTGTAAATACGAGGTGGGTTTGTAGTTGGAAGAGACGGGAGAAGAATTTGGGGAAGTTGGGTTTGTTCGAGTTTTGGCGGGAAAAACGGGTATAGGTTGTTAGGAGGAAACGTACCCCGCGCTTGTTTTTGAAAGTTTGGCCTAATTGCACAAGTAGTCCCTCTGTTTCTTTTCCAAAAGTGTAGTGTAAAATGAGTTTGATTATTTGTCATTTCTGGCCCTTGTAGTTTTGAAAACAAGAAATGGGCTTTGATTTTGGGCTCATTGTTGGGCTTTTGTGATCCGAATGGTGTAGAAGGGCCCAAAGGGTATTTTAGTAATTTTGCATCCTCTTCAAAGGGTATAATGGTCATTTCCTTTGTCCTTTTCTTTACTTTCTTGTCTTTTCTCGACCACGGTCTTGATCCGGCTTTCGATATTGGCTTCAAATCTTTCTCTTGTACTTGTCTCTTCATTTCTTGTCGGTTTTTGCTTGTTTTTGCTCTTTTTGACTTTGATATCCTTTCCTGCACATTGAGACACAAAAGCACACATATTTCCATCTTTTGGCATATTTTTTTTTCTTTTATTGGCGAAATCCTGGGTATTTTATGTATACAATTTAACACTTATCAAAAAGATTCCTTAAAACTAAAAACGAAGCCTTCGATCAATTCCAAAGAATGTGAATGAAGCCTTAAAGGATGGAAGTTGGATAATCGCTATGCAAGAATAATTAAATCAACTCATTTCAAACGTTGTTTGGGAGTTAGTAGCACAACCTAAAAATATGACAATCATAGGAACTAAGTGGGTATTTAGAAGTAAGTTGGATGAGAACGATGTCGTTTCTCGAAATAAGGCTAGGTTAGTCGCGCAAGGTTATAATCAACATAAGGGCATCGATTATGATGAAACTTATGACGTAGTTGCTAGATTAGAGTCTATTAGAATATTATTAGCTTATGCTTGCGCCTTAGATTTTAAGCTATTCCAAATGGACGTAAAAAGTGCATTCCTGAACGGTTTAATCAATGAGTAGGTCTACGTGGCACAACCTCCAGGATTCACTGACTTCCAAAAACCGGATCATGTTTATAAACTCAAGAAAGCTTTATATGGTCTTAAACAAGTACCCAAAGCTTGGTATGATAGATTGAAAGCTTTTCTTATTAAACACGAGTACAAATGGGAATGATAGATAACACACTTTTTACTAAGAAGAAAAGTTCAGATCTCATCATCGTTCAAGTATATGTCGACGACATTATATTCGGTTTGACTTGTCAAGACATGTGTGATGAATTTGCCAAAATAATGCATGACGAGTTCAAGATGAGCATGATGGGTGAACTTAACTTATTCCTTGGATTACAAATAAAACAAATGGAAGACGGTATCTTCTTTAATCAATCTAAATATATTAAAGAAATGCTTAATAAATTTGGCTTAGAAGATTCTCAACCAATGAAAACCCGCATGTCCTCGGATACTAAACTCATAAAAGACGAAGAGTGTGAGTCGGTAGATAATACCAAGTATCGAGGCATGATAGGTAGTTTACTTTACATAAAGACAAATAGGCCCGATATCATGTTTAGTGTCTGCCTTTGTACACGATTCCAAGAGGATCCCAAAACCTCTTATATTGAAGCGGTTAAGCGTATCTTCTTATACATTAAAGGCACTACGCACTTAAGATTATGGTATCCTAAGGGGACCGGCATAGAAACCGTAGTTTATGCCGACTCTGATCATGCGGGAGATTATGTTGACCGAAAGAGCACTAGCGGTATTTGTACATTCATGAGATGTTGTTTAACATATTGGTTTTCGAAGAAACAAACCGCTCTTGCTATATCTACTACCGAAGCCTAATACGTAAGCGCCAGAAAGGCATGTCAACAAGCACTATGGATGAAACAAGCTCTTATCGACGACGACATTTGACTCGACGAAGTCCTGATCATGTGAGACAATAAAGGCGTGATTGACCTTAGCAAAAACCCAGTGCAACACTCTCGAACTAAACATATTGAATTTCGTCTCCACTTTCTTCGTGATAATTTCCAAAATGGACATATCTCTATCGAAAAAGTGCGTATGTCGACAATATTGCCGACATTCTCACTTAACCCCTTAAATGTGAATCATTTAACTATATATGTCTTGGTTTAGGAATGATGAAACACATTCCATAAATCGTTCTTCTTTTCTTCTAGTCTCGATTCTAGTCCGTGTTCCATTCCGTGTCGTGACAACTTAATTACTTCATCCGAAGTATTTTAAGTATTTTTAATTCGCGAAATGCAATTTAAAAGGTCACTCCTCCTATAAAATGTTTGTCAAAAATTCTCGTCCAAAACACCTCCACTGGAGGCGGCCCCATGATTAAATCAGGCGGCCCTCATATCAATATGGGACCGCCACCAGTCGGGACTAAATGTTTGCACACCATTTTGTTAAACACAAAAACAAACACCCTCTCCTCCTAAAACCTGCAGCGATGAAACATACCAAAAACTTCAAATTGATCAAATTAACTCAAATTGAAGGTGTAATCATCTCTAATAATCATTCCTAACTTCACAAAGATCATCAATTGCAAGTCACTTCGTCTACTTTCTTTCAAATTTGTGTCTAGGGTTCATGATGAACACAAAATCAAAAATTGGGGATTTTCATTTTTCTTTTATTTGTGCAATTAAGAATATAATAACACTAGTCAACCACTGGGTTTATGAGTCATTTTGGATGGAATTCATGTACGGAGGGGATTAGTATGAGAGTACCAATAGCTGCATGGCCTATGCATTCAGATCAACCGAGGAATGCTATGTTGGTAACCGAGATTCTTGGAACGGGGATATATGCGAGGTAGTGGGCACATCGAGGTAAGAAGGTTACATCAACAAAAGTTGTAGAAGTGGTTAGACAGTTGATGGGGTCGGAAGAAGGGTGTCGGGTATGAAAAAAGGCAGCCGAACTTGGTATCGTGGTTCGGCAATCGGTTAAAGAAGGTGGCATTATGCACAAGGAATTAGATGCTTTCGTTGCTCATATCACCAGGGAGTAGGTGATTTGAATTTATTACATCTTTTAGTCCACGTTTAGATATCATTTGAAACAATCAGAATAGCCCGCGCGTTGCGGCGGGACTATATTTTTTCCGTGAGTGTACCTCGTGAACGTTAAATTTTTAGTTTTATCCGTGGGTTAATACCGTTTCTTTTTCTTTCTTTTTTTTGTTTATTTGGGCCTTACGGCACTTCAAGTTTTTCCTTTCCTTTGGGCTATGTTTGTTTTTTCATTTAGCCCTTGAGTGATAAGTTAGGGGCAATATGTAATATGTGGTCATTACTAAGTAAATGGAAGTACTTCAATTTAACGTTTCAGATTATATGAATTTGACTATCAGAAAGTCAAATTGATCACATCTTTGTTAAACAACAGTTTATATTTAAAACTTATACAAAGAGATTACAAACAATGAACCCGTTAAGTCAACGGATTCGATATCGGGCTGGTCTTCTATGAATTCGATCTCCTTTATCTTTGGTGCATCCAATTCTAAATATTACAGCAAGTTGTGTTTTAACATGATGACTTTGTTTTACACCCGATCTCCCTTCAACTTTGACATTCACCAAATATTGCAGCCTTTTTTCTTGTTAAACCTATAAACAATGTGCATACCTATTCTTTCTGACATGTTTCAAGTTTACTATATACATACACGAAATACTTCATACAACAAACTGATAAAAATGTGGCGAAACACCATAAGTTACCAACAACCACATTTCTTTTCAAATGACCCGTATACTTACACAATGCGAATATAGGCATATATTTTTGTAAACATTTTAAAAGTTAATATTATCGGCGTGAGAGAAAATTGTATAATAACAAAGAAAATGACATAACAACATAGGAATCAAAATGTATAGAATTATGAATTCGAATGTGCTAGAAGCAGGTGCCTGAACTGGTTCTGTTGGTTTGACCATACCATTTAATGTGCTAGAATTTAAACATATACAAACCAACATTAAATGACATACCATTTAATGTGCTAGAAGCAGGTGCCTGAACCGGTTGTTCCTAGGTAGAAGGCAGTTTAAGTTGTGTCATTAGTGCACAGGCATAGGATGTTGGTTAGAAGCAGGAAGCATTTCTGAGTAAAGACCAAACCATCTCCAGAACATCAAAACAAAATAAAGAGTAAATGACAGAAAGATATTCAGCTAGCCACAAAAATTGTTTACAAGTTACGATCATAACAATAGAGATACTTACTGTTTTCAATTAAAAGTAACCAAATCCTTCAACTTTAACCGTTAACGTTCTTTTTCTTCGTCCTCCACTTTCACCACCACAGCCAGAACCACCACTTCACTAACACCCGGTGTCATATCTGTAACACTTACAATATACAAAATCAAATCATACGAACTACAAAAAAGGCCATCTGAAAGTTCAAATAACTTTACAATATATAATGAAACTGCAAAATCAAGAGTTTAGAACCCAACCTTGATGAAACGAATTTCGTTTGTGTTGTTGTGAAACCATTGCCCGTAACACATAAGTCGGTACTTTCTGTTGGGTCCATGTTAGTTACTGCACACACGTCTAGTATAACAAAACAAAAAATCCTTATTAGTTCATCAAATCAATCACAATATCAATAATCTAAAAACTACTACAATAGACACATTAAACCTGATTAAGGCCATAGTCCATCAAGCCACTCGCAATATGAATAAAGCTTCAAACTTTACCTTTGTCTGGTAACTGGTGCGATATACTTTTGTTAGCCTTAATTTTATATAAGTCAAACAAGAATGTTATCGGTCTTATTAGTCATAATTAGTCTTGTTAAGTAAT
>BQNB010150956.1:0-15966 GCA_026074375.1 Tanacetum coccineum
CAATATCAATTTAATAAGAAAATGTGCGTTTTAAAGAGCGTTTTATTTTAACACGGATTCGGCTAAGACACGAAATTAATCGGGAGCACAAAAATAAAATAATCAAACTATCGGGTATAAAAAAACATTTTTTTTAAATTCTTAGAACGCTTAAACGGATATAAATCCTAAGCACGGCTCATGAATAACTGTTATCCCACTTGTTTAATCCATTACACAACACTAATCTATACCAAGATGCTAGAAAATAAGATGGAATCTTAGAGAGAGAAAGTAGAGAGAGAAACAAAGAGAATATTAGATTAGAGAGAAAATGGGAAGTTACAAGTGTGTGTGAAAATGTAACCAACACCCTTCACCAAGTGTGGTGAAGGGATATTTATACCCATGCCATGCTAGGTGGCTTATGGGCTTGTAACTTGGGCCGGGCTTGGCATAACTTGGGCTTTGAGCCCGAAACACGGACAATATTAGATTACAATCCAAGCCCGTTGAACCCGACTAGCCTATTACAATACAAGACCTAGTTTGACTTTCTTAGACCGATAACATTCTTGTTTGACTTAATATAATTAAGGCTAACAATCTCCCCCAATGTTGAGGTCTCTTTTTATACCACGATATTGCATGAATTCAGATTTCGATAGCTCCCCTTCAACAGTTTATGTGGGATACCAATATTTATTAAAACTTGACATTGGAATGAAAAATTGATATGACACCACAAAATGTTGAAGACGGAGTGAGATGCCTTAGTGAACAATGTATATTATTATACTTGCCATCATCTCCCTTGACTTGATCATCTTGATTTGACTTCCTGATCAACTTTGCTCTGACCAAGCATGCACATCACTTGTTACATTCTTGTTTGACATATGAATTATGATCCTAACAATCTCCACAATTGATGATTCTTTATTTGACTTTGAGGCTCTTTGATGGTGGGAAGATTAGAATCAACTATCTTGACGTTGAATGATTGACTTTGAAAGCTTGAGTATGAGCTGGTGGTTTATGAATCCGACTTTGCTAGAATAAGGCTGCAACACCGTCGTCTAAACCTTGAAATAAGACAGTTAGCAATATAAGATGAATTGGCTTTGTCATTCATCTTGAGTTCTTTGCATTAACCTCTAGTTTTCCCGTTTTATAGTATATAAATACTATACCGGAGTGACAGGTAAGTAATCAAGATCTCCTTGACAGGTTTCCCAGCTCAAAGCGTAGGATCATCTAACACAGATGTATTAGATTCACCATGCTTGCTAGTTCTCATTACCGGAACGTCTCAAAGCAGACAACACAGTAAGAGTGAATCAGATAGTTACTATCTTTCTGATTGAGTCGTCAATTCATTTACTGGACCAAAATTGATATCCAGTTATCACAAGCTTGATTCATATAGAATCTTGCAAGTCACCTACCACAGAGCTTGTTTGATGATGGCTCAAGCAGGATTTCCATCCTTCACTGTTAAAATACTAGAGTATCACTCAGATGTTCTGCAAGATCTCAGGATAAAGCGTAGGACCGCTTTGTTACACCTTGTGAACTTTATGAGATTCAACAAGTGTATTTTGGACATGTGTCCTAATGAGATTATACTTTGATCTCTTTTTGGCTCTAAAACTCGATTTGAGCACTTTTTTGTTTTAGTATCGGAGGCTGGAGCAGACTGCCACCTATCAATATTAACAATCTCGGAGTGAGATGTCCAATAGATAACGATGTTATCTCCGTGACAAATGTAACAATTTTCTTTTTAAGAGAAACCCGAATGCTATGTGATGCATTCACTGGGTCCAGAATGTCGTCTTCAATATCAACAATCATCTTTGTGATTTTGATAGATTATGTTATTGACCCGGTTATCTCCCGCCTAAGTTGAAAGATATCTTCTTCTTTTCACCCTTTATTACCATACATTTTCTTTTCATTCTTCAACCTCTTCATGCATTACCAAGACGTCATTACTAACACCTGTTGGTGATTGTTCCAGTGATTAGCTCATTCTTAGTCGGGCATTCTTCCCTTATACACATTCTCTCCAATCATAACCTAATGACTGCTATTTCTAACTATGGACGTCCTTTGGTTAGATCCTTCGTTCTGGTTGGATCGAAGGACTTAACCTAACCTAACCACCTTATGACTTCAAGTCGTCGTGAAATCAGATAGTTGTGGGTATAAAGATATCGAACGCATAAAACCATTATCTGACATTGTTATTTTCAAATACTCCCCCTACACATGTGCTCTGAGATTCGAAATTGTTTAGCACATGAAGGAAAGAGTTGCATTTAGAGTCTTAAAGATCACATTCGTCAATAGCATATATTAATCACATTTTCTTCCCTTAATTAAATAATAAAACACTATTAATTTGAATACAATGATTAAATTTGACATGAAAAATCCATGGGAGAAAAATATACACGATATTGCATGAATTTCATTTTCCGAATAGCTCCCCATCAACACGTATAAGTGGGATACAATGTTTAATTAAAACTTGACATTGGAATGAAAAATTGATATGACACCACAAAATATTGAAGACGGAGTGAGATGCCTTAGTGAACAATGCATATTATTAATTGACATTAAGTTGTTTCACATTTAATTTCAACAAATGTGTTTGGAACATAAAATTTGACATTTATGAGAGATGTATCCGACACATTAAAAGCTTTATTTTGAAAAAGCTCCACCTCTGAAATTGATCACAAAAAACTGACGTTCTACCGATACTACAATTCTTTGAAATTATCGAAAATTATTCGAGGAAGGGAGTGTTGAACACACAATTTTAACAAATACCACTTTTTATGGAAAAATACCACAAATTATATTGTAGACAATTTTGACATTGAAAGTTCTTTTTGAAAAATTGTGTTCAACGATTTTAAAAACATGATAGAAGACTTCTCTTCTATTTTAGAGTAAGCGCACTGAGGCGTACACTTCCCTGTTACATTCGAGACCGAGTTATGCACTGAAATGTACATAAGTCATTGAGAAAAATTTAGAAATGACATGTTTTGAAAGCATTTGAAACTCCTGTTCGAACTTCATTTACACGCCCGTGTCGATGTTAATCAACATTTCTAGGTACGTAAATGTTATCGATTCCAAGAGACATGTCGAGAAGATTCTTTTTGGTATTTTTGAAATTTTTCTGATTTTATATTTTGTTTTTCTAGGTTTTATATTTTTCTATTTTCTTTTTCAAAATTTTTATAAATCAAAAATAAAGAGAGAATAAAAATATTTACAAATTGATGTTTGATGGATCAAGCAGATTCAATTGCCAGAACCTCCAGTTCATCTGGAGTCAAACATCTCATACCGAGTCGTCTGACAAGATACTTAAACCTATCTTCCGATAAAGCTTTAGTAAACAAGTCAGCTAACTGGTATTCAGTTCCGACAAAGAATAATTCAACAATACCCTTTTCAACCTGTTCCTTTATGAAGTGATATCTGACATCGATGTGTTTGGTACGAGAATGCTGGACTGGATTGCACGAGATGGCTATGGCTGCCTTTGAGTCACAATACATAGGTATTTTATCAAAGTGGAAGCCATAATCTGTGAGCTGAGTTCTCAACCATAGAACTTGTGCGCAGCACGCAGATAAAGACACATACTCGGCTTCTACTAAAGATATTGAAGTGCAGTCCTGCTTTTTGGATGACCAGCTGACTAACTTTTCACCACCTAGAAATTGTATGCCACCAGATGTACTCTAACGTGAATCGTGATAACCCGCGTGATCTGAATCTGAAAAGGCAATTAGTTCAAAATCGGTGTCCTTCAGATACCAAAGACCCATGTTAATGGAGTCTTTAAGGTACCGAAAGATCCGTTTAACCGCAGTGAGATGTTTCTCAGTTGGTTTCGCTTTATAGCGAGCACAATAACATGTTGCATGTACAATATCTGGTCTACTTGCTGTTAGGTACATGAGTGCTCCGACCATACTATGATATTTCGTTTGGTCGACCGGAGTACCACTCAAGTCAGCATCAAGGTGTTTTGTAGCCATTGGAGTACCAATGCTATCACATGAGGTCATACCATGCTTTTTAAGTATCTCTTGAGCATACTTAGCTTGGTTTATAAAGATACCACGAGGGGATTGGTGGATCTGAATTCCTAAAAAGAATTTCAGCTCCCCCATCATAGACATATCAAACTTGTTGTGCATTAGTTTTCTAAATCGTTTTGAAAGTTTTGGGTTCGTAGAACCAAAAATTATGTCATTAACATAAATTTACACAAGCAGTATGTCTTCCCTATGTTTACCAGGAAGTTGGAGAGTTCATCATAACACGCTCTTGGTGCTTTGTATGAGACCATATAATGCTTTCTTGAGACTGTAAACTTTGTCAGGATGATATGGGTCAACAAATCCATCTGGTTGGTTTACGTACACTTCTTCTTTCAGAGGTTCGTAAAGAAATGTTGTTTTAACGTCCATTTGGTACACTGTAAATGATTTGTGTGAAGCATACGCAATGAACAACCGTACAACTTCCAACCAAGCAACTAGTACAAATGACTCTTCAAAATCAATTCCTTCCTTTTGAGCATATCCCTTAGCCACAAGACGAGATTTGTTGCGAATGATAGTATTTTCCTCATCACGTTTGTTTTTCCAGAGCCACTTTAAGTTAATGACATTTTTGCAAAGTGGTCTGTCGACTAATTCCCATACATCTAGTCGATCAAACTGATGAAGTTCTTCCTGCATTGATTCAATCCATGCAGAATCAGCCATGGCTTCTTTGATGTTCTTTGGTTCGGTTCGACTCACGGTGAGTGCGAACATACACATCTCGCCATCTGTTTCTAGCTGACGTCTTGTTCTAACTGATTGAGAAGGATTTCCAATGACTTGTTCTAATGGATGATCTTTTGTCCAACGTTGTGCGGAAGGATGGTGTTGATAGAAAGTATGCATGTTTGACGTATCAACATGACGAGACGATGTCTCCCCTTGTTCTTGTACCGGTGTACTGAAGATGTTGATAAATTCATCGTCATCAAATTGTGCATTTTCTGTATTGGTTTCTGCTTGATGAATGTTCTCAGGTGCAATGACAGTTGGTACTGGAGTTGGAGTTTGATGTGTTGAATGAATGTTCAATGGAGGTGGATCTGCAACATCGGTTGTTGTAGAAGTGTGAGTTGTGTTATGTTGTTGACGTTTATCGGGATTATCAGCAGCACGTACAGCGGAAGACTTTGACACAACATGAGAAGTTCCATTGAGCAATTCACTGAACATCGGACTATATAGCAATTCCAACTCATTTGACGTTGTTTCTGTCTCAGCAACTTGAGGAACATTTTCTTGACTTTGTGGACCGGGACTTAAACTGTCTTGTTCAAGTACCGTCGTTGAACATTGTGGACCGGGGTCAGAACTGACGTGATCTGACGCCATATGAGGCAATTCGTCAAAGTTAACATGAATTGTTTCAACTATCATTCTTGTTCTCTTGTTAAATACCCTGTAAGCCTTTGACTGAGTAGAATACCCAACAAAAATACATGCATCACCTTTTTCCTTCATTTTATCAAGATTTTCACCATCTCTGATGATGTAGCATAGAGAACCAAAGATGTGAAAGAACTTGACTGACGGTTTCCGGGCATTGATGATATGATAAGGTGTTTTCTCATGTCGAGGAATTACAAGTGAACGGTTTTGAGTAAAACATGCTGTTGCAATTGCTTCAGCCCAGAAGAACAGAGGAACTTTAGCGGCGCTTAGCATTGTTCGAGCAGCCTCAACAAGAGTACGGTTCCGTCTTTCGACAACGCCGTTTTGTTCAGGTGTTCGAGCAGTTGACGTTTCGTGTCTAATTCCTAACAACTTGAACTATGGTTAAGGTTTCGGTATCATAAGCTTAGTGCAATAGTAATCGCTTTCTGGATATTGTATAACAAGAAATTATCACTTTAAATCTTGTGGTCCATACTACTTTTGTTGAACGTTTATAATTACTAAATGTTTATTTTTTTATAATACTGTGAGTGAAGTAGTGTTAACTAAACGATTTTGATTCTCGTAAATACTTTACTTAAACCTATGAATTCACCAACTTTATGTTGACCGTTTCAAGCATGTTTTTCAGGTGCTTAGCTTTGTACTTCTATGATGTGCTATGTGGAGTCTACGTGCGATATGATACCATCTTTCAAGATTTTTCTTATCATTCATACTAGTTGTCTTTTGAAAACTTAACTTACGCTTCCGCAACGTTTTAAATTTCATTTCAAATCTTGTAAGACTTATCCATTTTTAATAAATACAACGAGTTATGGTTTTCAAAACGTCCATTAGTGGTCGTTCCCTTGATCTTGTGTGATGTATATTATGACGTCACGCCCCGGGACACGTATTCCGTCCAGGCCCCGTTTGAGGGTGTAAGGGTTACCTCAAAAGATAATAATACATGTTCGTGTATGTGTCCGGACATCAGTATCCGGATGATACACCGTTTAACGGTATGTGCCAGACAATACCCGAAGGTCCCTTATATAAGGGACCATCGGACCGTCAAAACTAAATATGTGGTAATTAAATAAATATGTAGAAAATTAGCAGGTAATAACAGTGATATTAATATGTTGCAACATGTTTGGTTACATATATAGTTCAATGAAAAAAGTTCGTTATCTAACTCGAAAAAATTAAAAAATTTCATTTTTAATATATAGACTTAACCTTTTAATGTATTATACATACTATTAAACTATTAATCAGTTATAAATGTTTCATATCAAGTTTTTTTTTGAACATAATGTTTCATATCAAGTTGTATTCTTTAAAAAATAAAGCATTTAATAAAAGAAAGATATTTCATTATATCTGGTATATATGTGTAAAGCATGTGAGACCGTAAGAAATGACACCGGTCCCACTTCCTTTTATGTTGTCATTATAATGGGAAAAAGAATATATTATACTAAAAAATACTGCCCCTTAATTTAATGGGGGTATTATCCATAAATACTTGGTTCAAGATTTCTTAGAAAAAAGATACCAACAATCATGGGGTTACAACCTTCATTTAATATTCCAAACTTATTGATCTTTCAGGTGTTTAAGATGAAGAGGAAGGGATTATTATTAGAGTACATATTATATTTGATGTAATCGGCGGCCGATTACATTAAATATAATATGTACTCTAATATGAAAGATGTGATTGATTACTTGATTATTATTGATAACAGCCAACCTATATATAGAATACAACAGAATATTCTAGACTATGGGCTTGGGCCAATTGGCCGATTACATTAAATATAATATGTACTCTAATACGCCCTCGCAGTTAGAGCGGGAGTTTTGCAGACGCTCAAACTGGATCTGAAATCAGCAAACAACGGGTATGGGAGACCTTTTGTGAAGATATCTGCGTACTAAAATCGAGAAGGGACATGAAGTACTCGAACATGACCTGCTGCTACTTTTTCACAAACAAAATGAATGTCAATCTCTATATGTTTGGTGCGCTGATGTTGTACAGGGTTTGCAGACATGTATACAACACTGACATTATCACAGTAGACCAAGGTCGCTGTGAAAAGTAGGGTATGAAGCTCACGAAGGAGGTTGCGAATCTAAGATGTCTCAGCTATAACATTCGCAACCCTGCGGTATTCAGCCTCAGCACTAGAACGAGACAATGTGTCCTAGCGTTTGGAGGACCACGTCAGGAGGTTGTCACCAAGAAAAACACAGTATCCATAAGTAGATCGACGCGTAGCCGGACAACCTGCCCAGTCAGCATCAGAGTATGCAATAAGCTGTGATGTAGTAGATCGAAGTAGCTGTAATCCAAGATCAGTGGTTCCTCGAAGATAACGAAGAACACATTTCATAACATTAAGGTATGGCTCTCGAGGATCATGCATGTAAAGACATAACTGTTGAACTGCATATGACAAATCTGGTCGAGTAAAGGTGAGGTACTGAAGTGATCCGGCAAGGCTGCGATATAAAGTAGGATCAGTGACCGGTGATCCTTCAGGTCCAAGCTTCTTCTCGGTGTCAATTGGAGTCCTGCAAGGATTACAATTAAGCATCTGTGCTTGCTCAAGAATCTCGATAGCATATTTTGTCTGAGACAAGAATATGCCAGAGGTAGTACGCGTGGCAGATATACCGAGAAAATAGTTGAGTGGGCCAAGGTCTGTCATAGCAAACTCCGCATGTAGTAAAGAGATGATACGCTGCAGGAGTGAAGTAGAAGAAGCTGTAAGAATGATATCATCCACATATAGTAGTAAGTAAGCTGTGTCTTGCCCCTTGTGAAAGATGAAAAGAGACGAGTCAGTTTTGCTGTGATAGAAACCGGCTCGAATAACATAGCTAGAAAATCGTTGAAACCAAGCTCGGGGGGCCTGCTTAAGGCCATAAAGCGACTTTTGCAGAAGGCAAACATAATCAGAATGAGCTGAATCAGTAAATCCTGGTGGCTGGTGCATGTAAACTGTCTCTGTAAGATGGCCGTGAAGAAATGCATTCTTCACGTCTAACTGATGAATAGGCCATTGTCGAGAAACTGCAAGGCTAAGAACAGTCCGTATGGTAGCAGGTTTGACAACAGGGCTAAATGTCTCATCGCAGTCGATGCCTTGTTGTTGACTACGACCATTTGCAACTAGTCGAGCTTTGTACCGATTTAAGGACCCGTCCGCATTATATTTGTGTTTGTACAACCACATAGAGCGGACAATGTTGACATTTGGTGGGCGAGGAACAAGTACCCATGTGTTATTGTCAATGAGAGCTTTATATTCATCACACATAGCTTGTTTCCAGTTAGGATCTCGAAGGGCATGGAAAAGAGACTTAGGGATGGGGAAGGAGGTGGTAACATGTAAGTTGTATTTGGGGTTAGCTTTCATAATCCCGACTTTAGAGCGTGTAACAATAGGGTGTTATGAGGTGGGTGGTGGTGGTGGGGTGGTTGTTGGTGTCGGTGTTGTTTATGGTGATGGTGTTGATAGAGGAGTTGGAGGTGTTGATTGTGGAGTTGTTTGTGGATTTGTTTGTGGGTTTGTTGTTTGTGGTGGTGTTTGTTGAGGAGAAGTAGGTGTGGTAAGTAGGCGAAGTGCAATGGGGGAGGTGTCGAGATTATCATCTAAAAATTAGTATGAGGGGGGTTTAGTTGGAGTCATGGAGCCGAAGGAAAAGACAGTTTTGTCAAATGTAACATGACGAGAAATGATGATTTTGTTGGTGTTCAGGTCAAGGCACCGGTATCCATGATGATTGTAAGCGTACCCGAGAAAGATATATGGTGTGGTGCGAGGGGCAAGTTTGTGTGGTGGAAAGGTGTAAGGGTAACAAAGGCATCCGAACGTGCGAATGTGGGTGTAAGAGGTTGGTTTGTTAAATAATTTTGTGTAAGGGATGTCATTGTTGATGGAGGTGGAGGGGAGGATATTAAGTAAGTAAGTGGCAGTGAGTAGTGCTTCGACCCAATACTCGGGACGAAGACGGGCTTGAAAGAGGATAGAACGTACTACGTTATTAATAATACGAATTATGCGCTCAGATTTACCATTTTGTTGAGATGTACGTGGACATGAGAAACAAAATTGAATGCCATTAGTGGAAAATAATTCATGAAGGGAGTTGTTGTCAAATTCTCCACCATGATCACATTGAAAAGCTTTGATTTCACGGTTAAATTGGGTTTTTATAAAGGCACGAAAGTGTAGAAGTTTTGACTACGCATCAGATTTTCTGTAAAGTGGGTAGACCCATAAAAATGTGAATATTGATCTAAGAAAAGAACATAGTATTTATATCCACTCATGCTAGAGAGAGGAGATGCCCAAAGGTCTGAGTGAATAATGTCAAAGGGGGATGTAACAATAGAGGTAGATCGTTAAAAGGGAAGTTTTGTTTGTTTTCCTAACTGACAAGCACGACACAAGTGTTGAGTGTTTTTATTTTTATTATAAGATACAAGGCCACGTGACGACAATGATGTTGATGCCAAAGGAAATGGTTATTAGTAAGTAGGGCAAAGGCTGAGGCGGAAACGTGTAAAGGGTATAGATCACATGTGCTGTCACAACGAAGAAGGGTTTGACGGGTATGATAATCTCATATAGTAAAACCATATGGATCAAAATCAATGGAGCATTTATTATCGGTGGTGAATTTTCGTACTGAAACAAGGTTTTTAATGATATTGGGTGTGACAAGAATATTTCTAAGGTGGAGGGGACGATATGGATTAGGGATTTGTACATGACCAAAGTGGTTGACAGGTATAGATGATCCATTTCCAACAATAACTGAATGAAAATTACGATTAAGAAAAGAGGTTTGAAGGTTACCAGTGTGAGATAAAAGGTGAGAAGTTGCTCCGGTATCCATATACCATTGCTGATCATGAGAAGCCATAATTTTTTTTTGATGAATAGTAATGCTCGGATGAACAGTAGCGCTTGGATGAACAGTGTCGGATGAACAATTTTTTGTTGTTGTTGAAAAGGTTAATGATGCAGAGAAAGAATAGGGGAAGTAGGCGATTTGATTGAGAAGAATTAGGAGAAAATTGATTTGGCTCTGATACCATGAAAGATGTGATTGATTGCTTGATTATTATTGATAACAGCCAACCTATATATAGGATACAACAGAATATTCTAGACTATGGGCTTGGGCCAATTGGCCGATTACACTAAATATAATATGTACTTTAATAATTATGTAACTCCTGGTATTTAATCCTCTATACAACCCCACGACATACAAAGCATCATGTCATGTGGTTACAAAACCTTAAATCCAAGATTTCTGCCAGGTTTGTTTGATTTCCAATTGATACTAAGATATCTTTGATAATAATTTATTTTTGTAATTATATTTTGAAGTCAATATGAGCAACGATGACGGAAGTAATCTCGTTGGAGGTGGTTTCAGTAGCAATCCAGACAAAGCCGACGAACCAACTACAGGGCATGTGAAGGATGGAGATACTCTGACCAAAGATGGCAGCTGTGAATCCGATGGCAGCTATACTTCTACTTTTCCCGCTCAAGGTTGCAAAAAGGAGAATTCAAAATTTGAATTGGACCATGTGAGTCCGTACATGGATGATGTTGAGCATGTGAATGACCATTGCACATCACAAGGAATTGAAGTTAGTGAAAGGTCGTTATCTTCACAGTTAGGAGGACAAGTGGGGTCAAGCAAACCTAGGCCATTGGAAAATATTATTGCTTATTCTTGGTGGCTTAATGAGAATGATTCTATCAAAGGTATTTGTGAAGGGTTTATTTCTGGGAAATATGCAAGCTCCTCACATGGAAATAATATCAAACATTCTCATTCAACTTTTACAAAAAGCAAAACTTGTGGTGCGGAAGAAAATGCTAGGATGAAAAAGAAAAAGATAAAGCCTATGAACCTCTTTGGGTGAGTGTTTAATGATCGAGAAAAGCTAATGAATGAATTAAAAATTGCTTCTCCGAGACTAAGGTCGTCCAAAGCATTCAAGGTGCTTCGTCAAGTGCATTGTAACATGTTTGTTTTGGGATTCAACGGTTATTGGTTTTTTGGATATTTCTAGGTGTTGTTTGGTCAATCAAGTTTAGTTTTAGGTTTAGCCCGCTTTTAGGTGTTGTTTCTTTAGTTTAATCGTTTGTCAGGGTTGCATGTGGATGTTTGTTTAGGCGGGTATTGTGAGAGTGTTGGTTGTTGTTTGTTTGGTTGTATCTTCTAGCTTCTTGCTAGCTTTCAATTAAAAAAATGTCGTTAAAAAAATCATGAATCATGTATGAGCTTCTGCACAATCGATTTCTCAGGTTTGTTTGTAAATTTTATAGCTTTTTCATGTCCCTGACTTCAATTGTTGAATGCTATATATCATTCTATCCGTTAATGAATGGATGATTTTAGGTGATTTATTGAAAAAAATAAGGTGATTTAGTGATTTGTTGAAATTCTAGGACTGAATTACTTAGATATTTAGGTTTATGGATTGAACTAAAGGGGTGTTTGTTTAGCTTATTTTTTGGCTAATGAGCTTATCTCTTTTCGGCTTATATTTCATAAGGCGGCTTATTTCGAAACTTAGGCGCCTTATCTAAGCTTTTTATATCACAATAAGCTTATATATACCCATAAGTTTATATGCTTTTGTTGACTTTAATTGCATATTCGCCACCGAATATTGTTAAGATATATGATTCTATATCTTTGTTAACCAAGACCACTGAATTTAGGGTTATGAAATGATGTGGCGTACATTAGTACTAACCTTAAAAATAGTCAATTGACCTTCTAAAGTTTATCGCAAATTCATAGTAATAGTTTATAGGAGTTAGGAGTATTCATGCTCAGGTTTTTGAAGTTTTCACCTCATAGGTTTTTGAAGGAACAAATAGACTAAGAGCTTTTCACTGGAATAATTTACTTCATGGAAGTGAGGGTTTGTATGGGTGCGTTATGGTTTCTTGCCAGGACCCGGTGTGATACGTGCATGGCAAGGCTCGTTTTTATGGCGAGGAGTATCGATACGGGTTGACATGTATATCCCGAACCACGTCTATGAAGAATGGGTAAACATTTCAGTTTAATGTGTTCCTTCATTTTAGCTAGTCATGTGCACATGCACGTTCTCTTTTAGATTTACATTTCCTTTTTCAAAATATTAGTGGGTACAAGTAGTTAAGGATATGGTAGTTATGTTTCTTTGCTATTTATATGTAATTTGTAAACTCAGTTAAGATATGAATGAAGAAGAAAAGAAAAGTATTTTAAAGTCTAGTTTTCTCTCTATTGTTCTTGGAGTCTTGCCCGCTCAAATGGCCTTATCCATCCCTTCTTGTATCTACTTCTTAGGAGATTGACCATCTATATTCGGTCCATATCAATTTGGTTTTCATTCATCTTACTCATGCCTCCAGTCGACGACGCCAAGTTGGGTGAAACCATGGCCAAGTATTATCCCGGCCTTGTATGCAAGTATTATCCCGACTACCCTTCGTATACTCCACCACCAACATCAAAACCATCACGCCTCAAAGAATCTGTGGTTGCCTTGGCCGATACCATGGCTAAGATCGAACTTGCTTCAAAACGCCTCGCTGCCTCTACCGCCAACCATGTTCCTATCAGTACCAAGACCACCACACTCATTTCCACCATCACTAGAAGCGGTTCTAATGATCACACAACCAATAACATTCACCAACCGACCACCCACGACACACACATCAATCCCCATACACTCTGTGCCTTTGATGGTTAAAAATCTCTTATAGAAATTAACAAGCCCGACAACACCATGGTTAAGTTGCTCACCGACACTCCTTCTATCACCAAGATAGAAACTGAGGTTGTCACACACATTCCTCTTTCCCTGTGGTCCGATTTGCTTGCCAAAACGATTCACAAAACAACAAGGCTTCGACATGATATAGCCATCTTCCATCAAACCACCATTCATGAGACCTATGGTGTTGCCACGTTCATTGATGACAAGTTAGCCTTATGCCGTTTCACCGAGATACTTCATCGTGTTCATCAATATCCGCCACCCATGTTTGTTTTTCTTCAAACCGAACCGAAACCACCTTGGGAGCTACATGATCCGAGGTACAAAACCATGATCCTTGAGGACAAGGATCATTTTCAGGATGGGAGTATTGATACGTGCATGGCAAGGTTTATTTTTAAGGCGAGGAGTATCGATACGGGTTGACATGTATATCCCGAACCACGTCTATGAAGAATGGGTAAACATTTCTGTTTAATGTGTTCCTTCATTTTAGCTAGTCATGCACATGCACGTTCTCTTTTAGATTTACATTTCCTTTTTCAAAATATTAGTGGGTACAAGTAGTTAATGATATGGCAGTTATGTTTCTTTGCTATTTATATGTAATTTGTAAACTCAGTTATAAGATATGAATGAAGAAGAAAAGAAAAGTATTTTAAAGTCTAGTTTTCTCTCTATTGTTCTTGGAGTCTTGCCCGCTCAAAGGCCTTATCCATCCCTTCTTGTATCTACTTCTTAGGAGATTGACCATCTATATTCGGTCCATATCACGGTGTCTTTTGAGTATGTGGGTCCTAGAGGTCATTTTATATTTAAAAACGTAGAGTCGTTGAAGAAAGTTATGATTCTTCCTGAAGACATGTTGTAATTCACGTACCAACACGGTCCAATATGGGTCTCCCAGGGCCCTTCTTTACGTGTTTACCAGGCGGCCTGCCTCTTCTCAACACTTTTGGTTGTAATTCACCATCCTCACCCTCTTGGCTCAGATTTTCGACAAATCTAACCGATGAAAGTGAAAATGACAAGGCAAATATGTTATGCTTTATAATTGATCATGGCATCAACGAAACTGTTGCATAGTTGACAATTAATTCTTTTTGCTAAGAGAAATTTTTGATAATGCATTAATCCAAGCCAATTGGGCGCAGATCTACATGGAAATGCAATGGAAGCCACAACTACTGAAAATGTCAATGGAATGATCATAAACCTATAGCGACATCTGACTTTACAAAATTTTTTGATGCATATGAAAGTGGAGGTTTATTGAGCTTATAACATGGTTACCACTTCCAGGATGTTGCAGTAAAGACTCTTTCCTTGGAAGATGAATTCTGACGGGAGGCGAGTCTTAACAATGTTCATGACTTATTTGGTTTTCTAATTATTTTCCTTTGCTTGAAACAATGTGCATATTTACTGTTGCTTTTTTATGCCATTTTGTAGGTTGTTATAATGAGACCCTTACAACATCCAAATATTGTTCTCTTTATGGGTGTCGTCACTCAACCCCTAAATTTGTCAACAGTCACTAAATTTGACTACACCAGTGTCGTCACTCAACCCCTAAATTTGTCAACAGTCACTAAATTGTACATTAATTTACCCGGGATTTTGCCAAATAAAAGCAATAAAAATGCCAAAAGAATAGAAAATGTGTGCTTTTGTGTCCAATTGTGCAGGAAAGGATTGAAAAGACAAAAAAGAAGCAAAAACAGTCAGAAACCGACAAGGAACGGAAGAGACAAGAAAAAGAGTGAAGAATCAGCCAAAGATCAAAGCCGGATCAGCCCGACACAGAAATAAAGAAAGTCAAAGTCCTCAAAATGAAGTCAAAGGACCAATATTGACAAGTTCTCAAAGTCTAAAAGGCCATTTGAAGTTTTAAAGATTCAAGGACTAAAGTTGCAAAAGAGGAAAAGTGTTTTATTAAAGAAAGATAGAGAGAAAGAAACACAAGGGCCAATGTTGTCAACCTGAAATCTTCTTTATAACTAGAAAAGACGGGATGCAAAGACAAGGACCAAATGTGGCAATATTTCAAACATTTAAACTAAACCCGCGTTTCTCGTAACAGCCTAACAACCCTCAACAAACTTTCCCGCCCAATTCCCACACAAACCCACTTCGTGAAATCCCTTCCCCGCTCCTCTATAAAACCCAACCCTGCTCATACACTCTCTCCAATCCTAAACGCCCGCGTGGCAGCAGCTCATTGGCCAGGACACATCATCTAGCTCATCCAACGGCCACAATCAATCCAAAAGAGATCGAGGGTCGAGATTTAAACGGATTATTCTAGAAGACTTCCCTCCTCTTCACCTCTCCTCTATAAATAGAGCACCTAGGCATCATTTTACAGTTGTTGAATTTGTTTTTTAAACTTTTACTTTATAATTTCCTGATTTTAAGCAATTTACTTTCAAATTTTCTAAATAGCTTTAAAGCACTTGTACTCTGTTCCTTTCCTCTTGTACTTCATAAATTTAGCAATATCATTCAGTGTACAAGCTTTGTGGTATTTGATTTCAATATCAAGTTGATTTTATCAAATAAGCTCTATATAAGCCAAATTCCAAAAAGCTAGCTAAAAGCTTACTTACTGTAACAGGAAACTTACAGCTTATTTTT
>BQNB010150958.1:0-15966 GCA_026074375.1 Tanacetum coccineum
TCAATCCTATGATCTAACCAGAACCGGAGGATCTACCCAAGGATAATCCAAAGTTAGAAATAGCAGTCCTTAGGTATGAATGGAATAATGCCGACTAAGATTGAGCTAACACTGGAACAATCACAACAAGGTGTTAGTAATGACGTCCTAGTAAGCATTGAAGGCGTTGAAGAATGAAAAAGAAATGTATGGATAAAGGGTGTAAAGAAAGAAGCCCTCCACACAACTTAAGGCAGAAACCGGGTCAATACATATGCTGTCAGAATCACAAGTTGATTGCTGACATTGAAAACGACATCATGGACCCAGTGATGCATTGCACAACCCTTCCTAGCCATTCGGGTTTCTCTCAACAGAAACTTGTCTCATTTGTCACAGAGATACACAAGTTATCTATTGACATCTCACTCCGAGATTGTTGATATTGAATAGGTGGCAATATGCTCCAGCCTCCGAGTACTAAAACCAAAATGCATTAATCGAGTCTAGAGCCAAGAGATCAATCAAAATCTCGTTAGGACACATTCCATTTCAAACACTTGTTGAACATCATCAGGTTCACAAGCTGTTATCAAGAGTCCTACGCAATATCATTGTGATATTTGCCAGAACATCCGAGTGATACTAATGTATTCACAATGAAGATGGAAATCCTGCTTGAGCCAGCATCAAACAAGCTCTTGGTAGGTGACTTGCGAGATTCTATATGAATCAAACTTGTGACAACTGGATCACGAGATGGTCCAGTAAATGAATTGACGGTTGATGAATTTTGATAAAAACATGACACTCTCGATGTGTTACAAAAACACTTTAACGAGTGACACGTCGATTGATTTTCAAATCAATTTTCTCGTTTATCACTAACGTAAACCTGCAGGTCAAACGGTGGTAACGGCAACCTCAATCCCATTCAAATGCTCAATCTACGAAGACATACTATCTAGAAAGCTCAAGATTTAAAGACAAAGACTTCCGCAAACTCTGAAATAAAGCTTTCAAGATGATGCATAGAATGAGCATGTTGGTCAAAGTCATAAGATCGCAAGATGGCACAGACGTAAAAGACAATGACAAAGGCCAAAAGTAAAGACCGCAAAGCATGAAGGAACAAGTTTACAACAAAGAACAAAGAGAAAGACCAAGACCACATGAGCTTAACGACAAAAGCAATCTCATTATCTCATGAAGGAGTGTCATCATTGAACTCACTTCGGGGGAGATTGTTAGCCTCAAAATATTGAGTCGAACATGAAGTTCGTTCATTATGTATTTAAGTCTCGGTCAATTAATTAGTTAATGTTGTAATAGAATATTATCGGGAATCGGGCTCGATAGTTAAACTAATATTGTATATGTTTCGGGTTTAATCCCAAGCAAAACCCGAGCCCGAGTCCTAGTTAAATATCCCGCGCGTCACATTAAATGTGTAGGGGTATATATATAGATATTTTTCACTTGGAAAAATATCTATCTCATCTCTCTCATAATATCTAAAATATCTTTTCTCTTTTTCTCTCATCTCTCTCTCTTCTTTCTCTCTCTAAACCATTATCTCTTTTCTAGTTTCTTGGTTCGATCCGTGTTCGTAATATGAAGTGAAAGTGTAGATCGGGATCCTACAAATACCTTACCAAGTTTGACCCAAAGTCATACGAAGGTGTCTTTTTAGGATATTCTCAAAATAGTAAAGCCTGCATCATCCTAAACAAACACACTAGGAAAGTCGAAGAATCACTTAACGTGACATTCGATGAAACTCCTCCACCCTCTAAGACATCACCCTTGGTGGATGATGACTTAGATGAAGAAGAAGCCATTAGGGAAACCGAAAAGAAAAATCTAGAAAATGTTGTTGAGGATGAAACATTAGAAATTGACGAAATAGTCAATATTAAGGAATCTAGGAACCATCCTTTAGAAAATGTCATAGGAAATCTTAACCAAAGAACCCTTAGGTCTCAAGCCCAAAACCAAAGTAACTTCTTTTGTTTTATATCAACTATAGAACCTAAGAATGTGAATGAAGCCTTAGGAGATGAAAGTTGGATAGTCGCCATGCAAGAAGAATTAAATCAATTCATTGCTAACGACGTTTGGGAGTTAGTTCGACAACCTAAGAATATGACAATTATAGGAACTAAGTGGGTGTTTAGAAATAAGTTAGACGAGAACGGTGTTGTTTCTCGAAATAAGGCTAGGTTAGTTGCTCAAGGCTACAACCAACAAGAGGGCATCGATTATGATGAAACTTATGCCCCGGTTGCTAGACTTGAATCTATTAGGATATTATTAGCCTATGCTTGCGCCTTAGATTTTAAATTATTCCAAATGGATGTAAAAAGTGCATTCCTAAACGGTTTTATCAATGAGGAGGTATACGTGGCACAACCTCTGGGATTCATTGATTTTGAAAAACCGGATCATGTTTATAAATTAAAGAAAGCTTTATATGGTCTTAAACAAGCACCCAAAGCTTGGTATGATAGATTAAAAGCTTTCCTTATTAAACATGAATATAAAATGGGAATGGTAGATAACACTCTTTTTACTAAGAAGAAAAGTTCAAATCTCGTCATTGTTCAAATATATGTCGATGACATTTATATCTCGGTTCGTTTGTCAAGACTTGTGTGATTGAATTTACACAAATATCTTGCATGACGAATTCGTGATGAGATGATGGGTGAACTTAACTTCTTCCTTGGATTACAAATTAAACAAATGGAAGATGGTATATTCTTTAACCAATCTAAATATATTAAAGAAATGCTTAAGAAATTTGGTCTAGAAGAATCTAAACCAATGAAAACCCCCATGTCCTCCGATACTAAACTCACGAAAGATGAAGAGTGTGAGTCGGTAGATAGTACCAAGTATCGAGGCATGATAGGTAGTTTATTATACCTAATGGCAAGTAGGCCCGATATCATGTTTAGTGTCTGCCTTTGCGCCCGCTTTTAAGAGACTCCCAAAACCTCTCACCTTTAAGTGGTTAAACGTATCTTCTAATACATTAAAGGCACTACGCACTTAGGATTATGGTATTCTGAGGGGACCGGCATAGAAACCGTAGTATATGCCGACTCTGATCATGCGGGAGATTATGTGGACCGAAAGAGCACTAGCGGTATTTGTACGTTTGTGGGATGTTGTTTGACATCTTGGTTCTCGAAGAAACAAATCGCTCTTGCCATATCTGTTAGATATTAGAAAAAGACTCGGTCACCCCGTGTATTTTACCGTTTATTGTTGCTCGTAGTTAAGTAGTTAATGTATAATGTTCGGTAATGGGCCGGGTAGTAAACCCAACATGTTAGCCCTTTACCAAGGCCCTAGGCCGGTTACAATTGTAAGTATAAAAGCCTCTTCCATGCCATGGAAGAGGTGGGTTAGTCATTTCATTTATACAAGTTCATTTTCTCACTCTAGAAAGTTCTCCCTCACTTTCTCTCTCTAGAACTTGGCTAATCCTCTAGTCATTCGATTGTGTTATGATTTCCAATATCCTACAATTGGTATCAGAGCACATGGGATGATTAGCTAGATTGTGTGTGCGTTTTCTTGGTTAGTTTAGATCAAAAGTTTGGTTTTTGAAGGTTTATAGTCTTGTTCTTGGTTTTCTTTGATCTCGACATTTGTGATGTTAAAGTTCATGTTTTTATAGTTGCTATAGCCTTCTAGTACCAAGTTGTGCAAAAGAAACCAGGCAAAAACGTTCAAAAGGGTGATTTTTAGGTGTTTTTAGGTGAAAAACCAATTTTTTCATTCTAGCGAGTTAGGCTACTGTTCGTTGATCTTCCTAGCGAGTTAGATCACTGTACTGGCGAGTTGTCGGAATCGTACACTGTGTCAGAAAGTACTGTGTCAGCGAGTTGTCGTTTTGTGCAGGTAGCGAGTTACAGGTAGCGAGTTACAGGTAGCGAGTTACAGGTAGCGAGTTACAGGTAGCGAGTTACAGGTAGCGAGTTAGATACTAGCGAGTTACAGGTTTTTGAAGATCTTTTTCTAGCGACTTGTGAACAGGAACTCTGTCAATTTAATTTCTTGCCAGCGAGTTGTCTACTCTCTTCCAGCGAGTTAAGCATAGCGAGTTACAGGTTTTTGAAGATTCTTTTCTAGCGACTTGTGAACAGGAACTCTGTCAATTTAATTTCTTGCCAGCGAGTTATCTACTCTCTTCCAGCGAGTTACCTCCAGCGAGTTATTGATTTTTTGGATTTTTGAACTAAATTCTTCAACGTGTAATCCTAACAAACCTTTACAACAATTCACCATTTCACACAATCAATCACCACTTTTAACATACAATCACTAATCATTGTGGTCGTCACTTAATCATTTAAATCATATTTAGATAGCTAATCTTTTCGGAATACATCCAATGTGCTGGTTAAGATACCGGGGGACCACCTATGCTTGATAGGATGACTTTGATCATGGCAACAACGTATTGCTGTATTGTCGGGGGTAAAGAGAATGGTATGAAATTTTGAAGTCAATTGAGAAGACCATTTTAGATGGGGACATTTCGGGAAACACTAACTGAAGGGACTGAAGGTGCCCCACATCTAGGTCCAGAATGACCACGAGTCTATTCTGACTTGTCACCTGAAGATAAGGAAAGGTACAATGCTGACATTCGGGCAACGAACATCCCCCTCCCTCTTTTCCCCCCCCCCACTCCCTCCCCCCCCCCACCCCCCCCCCCCCCCCCCCCCCCCCCCCCCCCCCCCCTCACCCCCCCCACCCACCCCACCCCCCCCCCACCCCCAATACTTCAAGGGCTGCCATAAGATATCTTTCTCTCTTATCAATCATTACGGCCGGATGACAAAGGACATATGGGGACAATGTGAAGATGCTTCTGGAAAGGTCTAATTACAAAAGTAGGACCGTGAATCTACATCTGTATGATGACTTTGACATTCCGTCAGAACAGGGAGAATACATTCCGCTACTATGTCTGGTTTGCCAAACTCATCAATGACATGCGGAACATCAAGATGACCATGTCCAGAATGCAGTTAAACTCAAAGATTGTGAACAACATGTTGCCTGATGGGGTTGATTTTGTTACAGAAGTGAAATGAACAGAGATTGAGGGACTCCAACTATGTCAGTTGTATGGCTTATCTGAAGCAATAACGAGAAAACAGCAATGGAAACAAATATGATGTTGGATCGATTCACTCAACACACTATGGATCCACTTGCTTTGATGTCAAATGTCTCACACCAACAGCATTATTCACAATCATCTATACTCAACATCACATATGTTCAGTATAACTTGTTGAAAAAACACTCACTTGATTTCGGGACTCTCTCTAACAATACAACTTTATTGATATTTTATCCTGCACACTTGCCCTACTCACCCAATCATACAAAACATACCTACCTCAAACAAACAATCAACTCAGAACTTCATCAAATACAAGGAACCAAGCTACAGTTCATGACGGGAGAGTTGTGGTTCAGAATGTTCAGGGTCGACAGAATAGAGGTCAGGGGAACAATGCACGGGGTGGAGGTGCAGCTGGTTATGGGGGAGCACAGAACAGAGTTGGGAATGCTAATCCAGGTCAAGCAAGGCAGATTAAGTGCTACAACTGCAACGGTATAGGCCACATAGCAAGAAACTGCACTCAACCCAAGCGTCCACAGAACTCCGAATACTTCAAAGATAAGATGTTGCTGATGCAAGCTCAGGAGAATGGGGTGGCATTGGATGAAGAGCAGTTATTGTTTATTGCGGGTGGACAAGACAACACTATTGATGATGATGTGGATGAGCAACATGTTTAGGATTTAGCACTCAATGTGGACAACGAGTTTCAAGCTAATAACTGTGATGCTTTTGATTCAGATGTTGATGAGGCTTCCACGACACAAACTATGTTCATGGCTAACCTATTATCTGTGGATCTTGTTTATGATGAAGCCGATCTGTCTTATGATTCGGAGATTAGGTACACGACCATGATCACTATCAGGATGCTGTTTGTGAACATCATGAAGAACACGAGATGCATGACGATGTACAACCAAACTACGTTGTTAACTCACATGCTAATTATTAACGGTGTTAGTTATATGTTCACGTATGAAACAGTATGTAAAGGACAACGCAGTGCCAATTGTACAAAGTAATGTATCTTCTGTTCCAAATGATGCATACATGATGATATTTAATGAAGAATCAAAGACTACGAGTTGAACACAAGAAATAGATAGCTGTGTGCTTATATTTCAGTATTTTTCCCTGGGGTCGACCTAACCGGCTGGGGGTGAGTGGGAATGTGTTTTGTACTTGACGCAGGGAATGAGAGAGAGGGGCAGACCTGCCGAGTTGGGGTGGGGACAAGTGGTGTGTTGACCGGAGGAAGGGGGCGACTTGTTGCGTTCACAGCGCACAAAGGTTGGGTGGCATACCCTGATTTGTAGTTTGTTTTGAGCTGAGTTGAGTGGAGAGGGGGGTCTTAGCGGTGTCGGTGTGGCGCATTGTTAATAGAAGATATGTATGACATTTCATTTTTTTTGTTTTTGGGGAACAAGAAGATACTTTACTTTGTTCTATTGGACTGACCCGTCTGTCCTTTTTGATATACTCATGTTATTTAGGGATCATTTCTATCTTTCACTAGGATATTGTGCTGGTGAGTTTAACATGAACGGCTAGTATTGTTGGGTTGTTCATACGGTCTTGCAGCTCGTGGTTCTGCGGCTGGTCCTCTATTACCCTGCTTCCTGATTGGGAGCTGCGGGAGGGGTCCGTTGAGACTCGTTGATATGTATGGATCGGAGTGTCTGGCTGATTCTTAGTTCCTCTGTGTTTAGGTTAGCCATGATCGTTTGTGTCGTGGGAGCAGCTTCATCATCCAGGTTGCATTTAGCTTCATTGTGTGGTGCGTGTTTAGCCCGGGGGCATCAGGGTGGGAGTTTGACACAGTTTAAGGGGGGAGCACTTGACATATGCTAGCTTTCAATAGTGTTGTCTTGGTCCTCCACGCATATTTTACTTGTTATGCGAGTACTTACATGTGCCCTCCCCCAATTGCTCCTGAGCGTGCAATCTGCTATCAATTTATCTGTAGAAGATTATCGGAGTTATGTTGGACGCTTAGGTTGTGTGCTGTTTCTTGCTTTGTGGCCTATACCGTATTGTGTTAGCAGTTGTTGCCTTATATGCCTTGTGACTCCTTGGTTTTGCATTCCACAAACTTCTTGGTATGTGCTCTCCCCCATTACCTGCGGTACCTCCTCCCAGTGCATGGTCCCCTTACCGTCTTTTCTGTCGACACTGTAACTTTCTAGATACACAACTCTCCCGTCATGAACTGTAGCTTGGTTCCTTGTATTTGATGATGTATCTGAGTTGATGTTTGTCTTGAGGTAGGTATGTTTTGTGTGTTTGGTCTGTTTAGAGTAGGGCAGGTGTGATGGTTAATTTTATCAATTTAAGTCTGTATGTTAGAGAGAGTCCCGATCAAGTTTGAGTAGTTTCTTTTGTTTGTCAACAAAGTATAGTGGAACATTCTGTGGATGGTTTGAGTTATAGTTGATTCTGTGAATAGTCTGCTGGTGTGAGCATTTGACACATTCAATGCAAGTGGTTCCATAGCATTTGGGTTGAGTGATTACGTTTCCAAATTTCATTTTGGTTGTCATTCGGACTTGTTTCTCCGGGATGTGCTTCAGATTAAGCATACAGTGATCATAGTTGGAGTCCATCAATACTTCTCGTTATGTTTCACTGCTGTATACATATCTACCAATTCAGCACTTGTTGTTCACAAACTTGGAGTTCAAACTGCATTCTAGACATGGTCTTCCTTGATGTTCCGCATGTCCTTTGATGTGTTTGGCAAACCAGTACATAGTAGTCGTGAATGGGTGCTCCCTTGTTCTGGTCGGATAGTGTTCTTAAGTCAGATTTCTGTCTGTGAGTACACGGTCCGACTTTTGTTTTGGAATTGATCTTTCACAGTATGCTTTCTTCACTGTTGTCCCTTTTGTCCCTTTGCATCGGCGTTAATGATTTGATAAGAGAGTAGATATCTTTTTGGCAGGGCCCTTGAGAGTAGGATGTTTCGTTGCTTCGAATGACTGCATTGTACCTTTCACTTTATCTTTAGGTGACTAGTTGATTAGACTCGTGGTCGTTCTGGACATCCTGATCTGGGGGGCACCTTTTGTCCCTTCTAATTTGTGTTGCCCGAAATGTCACCATATAGTATGGTTCCTGTTTCAATCTGCACCTCCACCCCCCCTCACCCCCCCATTACTTCAAAATGTTCATACATATTTCTCTTTTACCCCGACAATACTGTCGAATACGGTGTTGCATGATTGCAAAGTCCAGTGCCTATAAGAATAGGTGGTACGGGTATTCTGTTACCAGCACATTGGATGTTGATTCCGTTGTTTCTAGGCTTTCTTAAATTGATTGTGATATGATTAAGTCCTGATTCGATACAATGTTTAGTGATTGTTAGTAAAAGTGATTGATTGATTGTGTGAAATGGTGATGAATCGTTCTGTAAAGGTTTCGTTAGGATTTCGTACACGTTGAAGAATTTAGTTCAAATATCCAAAAATCAATACCTCGCTCGGAGGTAACTCGTGGGAAAAGAGTTAGATTAACTCGCTTGCGCAAGTATTAAATTGACAGAGTTTCCTTTCTCAACATGTCGCTATAGAAAAGAATCTCTCAAAAACCTGTAACTCGCTCATGCTTAACTCGTGGAAGAGAGTTGACAACTCCGCTGGCAAGATGATTATATTGACAGAGTTCCTTGTTCACAAGTCGCTAGATTAAAAGTCTGCTTATATTACTTGGTACGCAGCTAGGATATTTACGCGCTACCGTGTATACTTGCTTCCTGTGTAATCAGCTTTACCTGTAAACTCGCTACCTTGGTAACTCGCTACCTGTTTAATCGCTACCTGCACAAAACAAACAACTCGCTAGCACATTACTTCCTCTGACCTCGTGTTCTGTTCCGGACAATCTCCACCAGTACAGTGATCTAACTCGCTAGGAAGATCAATGAACAGTAGCCTAACTCGCTAGAAGAATGGAAAAAATTGGGTTTTTTTTTCACCTAAAACACCTTTAAATCACCATTTTCGAATCGTTTTTTCGCTGGTTTCTTTTGCAATAACTTGGCGAACTAGAAGGCTTTATTGCTTCTGTAAAAACTTGTACTTTACATCACAAATGTCGAGAATCAAAGAAAACCATAGAACTGTCTCTATTAAACTTCAAAAACAAACTTTTACAATCTATACTTCACATGAATCGCCTCACATTCTAGCTATTAATTCCTGCGTTGCGATGATACCAAAATTGTAGATTGGAAATATGTAATAACATATCGATGGACTAGAGGATTAGCTCCAAGTATCTGACAAGAGAGAAGTGAGGGATAAACTTCTCTTGGTGAGAAATGTTATTGTATTAAATGAATATGACTAACACCACCTTTCAATGGACATGGAATAGTGCTTTTTCCTTATATTTACAATTGTAAACGCCTAGGGCATTGGTAAAGGGCTTAACATGTTGGGTTTACTAACCGGGCCATTACCCGAACCATTATACATTAACTACTTAACTCTAGAGCAACAATAAACGATATAATTACTCGGGGTGTGACCGAGTCTTTTTCTAATATCTTACACGATATGGAAAAGCGGTTTTGTTTCTTCGAGTAACCAGTGTCTAACAACATCCCTTACGTTGTTCAAAATACGCTTGTGCTTTTTTGGATTCCACATAATCTCCCATGCGATCTGAGTCGGCATATACTACGGTTTCTAACGACGGTCCCCTTAGGTTTACCTATTCTTTAATGCCGTAGTGCTTTTTTAATGTATTGGAAGATACGTTTTAACCGCTTCAGGTGAGAGGTTTTGGGAGCTCTTGGAAAGCGGGCACAAGGCATGTCACTAAACATGATATCGAGCCTACTTGCTGTTAGGTATAATAAACTACCTTACCAAGTCTCCGATTCTTGGTACTATCTAAGACTCACACTCTTCTCTTCGTGAGTTTTGTATCGGAGGACATGGGGGTTTTCATTGGTTTAGAATTAGAATTCTTCTAGACCAAAATAATTTTTAAGGCATTCTCTTTAAAATACTTAGATTGATTAAATGATTTATACCATCTTCCATTTGTTTATTTGTAATCCAAGAAGAAGTTAAGTCACCCATCATGCTCATCTTCGTATTCGTCAATTGCATTGATTTTGGTTATAAAATTCATCACACATGTCTGGACAAGACGAACCGAATATATGTCATCGAATATATTTGAACAATGATGAGATTTGATACTTTTCTTCTTAGTAAGAAGATGTGATTCGACCATTCTTATTGTTATTCTTGTTTAATAAGAAAAGCTTTTAATCTATCATACCAAGCTTTGGGTGCTTGTTTAAGACCATATAAGTTTCTTTAATTTATAAACATGATCCGGTTTTTCAAAATCAATGAATCCCAGAGGTTGTGCCACGTATACCTCCTCATTGATAAAACCGTTCAGGAATGCACTTTTTACATCCATTTGGAATAATTTAAAATCTAAGGCGCAAGCATAGGCTAATAATATCCTAATAGATATTAAATTCAAGTTTTAGCATAAACCGGGGCAATGTTTATCATAATCGATGCCCTCTTGTTGGTTGTAGGCCCTTGAGCAAACTAACATAAGCCTTATTTCGAGAAACAATTACCGTTCTCGGTCTACTTATTCCTTAAACCACTTAGTTCCAATAATTGTTCATATTATTAGGTTGTGGAACTAAACTTCATAAATACGTCAGTTAGCTATGAGTTGGTTTTAATTCTTCTTGCATGGTGACTATCCAACTTTCATCTCCTAAGGCTTCATTCACATTCTTAGGTTCTATAGTTGATATAAAACAATAGAAGTTACTTTGGTTTTGGGCTTGTGATCTAAGGGTTCTTTGGTTAAGCTTTCCTTATAACATTTTTCTAAGGGTGGTTCCTAGATTTCCTTCTATTTATCTTTTGGTCAATCTCAAATATGCTCTCTCCTCAAACAACATTTTACTATGGGTTTTTCTTTTCGATTTCCCTAATAGCTTCTTCTTCATCTAAGTCATCATCCACCAAGGGTGATGTCTTAGAGGGTGGAGGAGTTTCATCGAATGTCACGTTGAGTGATTCTTCGATTTTCCTAGTGTGTTTATTAAGAATGATATAGGCTTTACTATTTTGGGAGTAACCTAGAAAGACACTTTCGTATGACTTTGGGTCAAACTTGGTAAGGTAGTCTTTAATGTTTAATTGGAAGCACTTGCTTTTCAAACACCTAAATAGTCAAGAGTAGGTTCCTACCTTCAAGATTTCATAAGGTGTTTTTCATTGAGTGGCTTTAAATTAGGGATTACGGTTGAGTAATTTATGTTGATGTCATCTACGGCGTTACACCAAAACTTTTGTGGTAACGATTCCTTGTTCAACATGGTTCTACTCATTTCCTGAAGTCCCTATTTTTCCTTTCAACCACGCCATTTGATTGAGGAGTGTGGTGGGAGTCTGTAGAAGTTTATGGAGTAATACCATTGGAAGTACAAAACTCTCAAACTTGCACTTATTATCAAATTCTCTACCGAGGTCGGTTCTTATTGACACTATAGTACATCCTATAATTGGTTTTGAAATTTCTTACTAAATATTTTAAATTGATCGAAAGCTTCGGTTTTATTCTTAAGAAATCTAGTCCAAGTATACCTAGAGTAGTCATCTACTGTAACACCCCTCATATTTGACATGTAGCAGCGGAATCTAATCTTGGGTATTACTTTATAAATCATAGTCACAATAATAGAAAACGACTCAAAAGAGACATTTTTGAAAGATAAGTTATCATTCATTAGTCATCAGAGTTTTACAAAAGAGGTCCCAAAATACATTTCAAAACATAAAGTTGAATGATAACAGGTTTGGACGTCCTCATGTTTTGAATGATACTTGTGAAAACATAAAGTTGAATGATAACAACCAAATACATTTCAAAACCCAAATACTTCATGAATCAAAGTTTACTTTATGTTTTGAATGATACTTGTGAAAATATCGTATCACTGTTCGGGCTATCATAATCCAAAGGTCATGTAGTAAACGTTTGAGGAGCTAGGACACTTTAAATCGTAAATCCAACAACTCGTCAAAACGTCTACCCAAATGAAACCCCTCACATGAAACTCCCTAGTAACGTGATACGTTATAGATTAAATGATAAGATTTTATCATTTTAAGTTTCTTCAAAAGCTAGTGGATGATAAATTATGTTATATTTATAACATAATTGTTTTATAGCGTTTCGATCGATGAATGATAACGACAAATGTGTCGGGTTTTAATAAAATTGAGTCTTATAATATTTAAATATATTTTTATAATTAATATAAAAATATTACATTTTATACCTTTAAGAATGTAAAATGACAATATATACCCTTGGTTTATATATATATACAAAGTTAATCCTTTTAATATAACTTTTAAAATCTTTAAACCCTTAACTTTAAAGAATGGCAAAACAGCCCCTTGGAGTTATAACTTTAGGATAATTACATTTTTGGCACAAAACTATATAATTTCAGAAAGTTACAATATATACCCCTTTGCATGAAATGTTTTGCGTTTTTAGTCCAATTTCCATAATTTTTGTATTTTAGATCTTGAAATCAAATTTGCAGGTTATAGCTATAAGCTAAAATAAGTAACTCTTACGAGCTTAAAGCTTATGAAAAGAGCTTGTGAGCTTAAAAATCCAAAACGGGTTCGTTGGGTTTAAAAAGATTAACCCGATGGGTTTAAGGTTTTAAGATTAGTTTTCAAGCTTATAGAAATGATAAGTTAGCTTATTAGAATAGCTTATTAAATCAGGGCTTTTAGGGTTTAAGTTTTATGAAAATAGCTTATTAGGGTTTTAGGGTGCGTTTTAGGGCACGGTTTGGTTTAGGAAAACCAAACATGTTGCTTAGCTTATTCAAATGACTAAAACAAAGTTCATACAAGATCTTAAAATGATACAAGAGCTTATGGAACGAGTTATAGGACTTACAAGTACACGTTTGGGTGAAAAATGGGTCGAAACAAGTGATTAGGGTTCGAAAACTTAGAGATGACTTCAAAGACTTCTTTCTTCTTATTTCTTGGCTTAAAAACAGCTTGTACTTTCTTCTTAGTCTTCTATGGCATGGCTAGAACATCTTTTGGAAGTAGTTTTGATAAAATTGTATGTTTGTGAAAGTGTGTGTGTGTTTCGGCTTATATAGGGCTTGAAAAGGATTGGAGGCCAAGTTTACTTGGTGTGGTGGCCAAGGTAAGTGAAGTAGGGACCAAGTAATAGTAGAGTGGTGACCAAGGAAGGCTATGGAGTAGCTATGCAAGGTGTATGGAGGTGGTGATGGTTCAAAAATCAAAGGAGGTGGCTAGGTGGTTTTCTTGGAGCTCAAGGTGATTAGTAGGTAATTCATGGAGGTGCTTGGGTGCTAGGGTGGTGACAAGGTGCTGAAGGTGGCTAGCAAGTAGGTGGATCATGGTGGAGTTAGGGTGATTGCTTGGTTTAACTTAGTTTAGAACTAGTTTAGGTGTTTCGGGTAGATTAGGCTTTTCGGGTTAGGATTTATGGTTTTGGACGAGCTAGGGTTTTAGGATTAGGGAGGAAATTGTTTAAATGTTGTGCTATAAGTGTTTGTAACTTGTGTTGAAAAGGTTGTACGAAATCTAGAAGCAAAATGGAGGAAAATGAGCTTATTTGAATTTATTCGTAGTCGAATTATACTTTGAGCTTTAGGGAGTTGTACATTGGTTTTGGAGGGAATTTAAATTTAAAAGTTATGCATTGTACACTTGTACACATGCCTTGCAAGCTTGAATATTCACTTTATATGTAAACATTTCATATAATTAGTGTTTTGATATAAACGTTGACGTTTGAAATCCATTTTGTAATAACGTTTTGAAAAGTACGTTAAATAGATAATGTGTGATAAAATAGAGTTTAAAACATATTTCTTGACATATTATAACATTTACTGGCTATAAACATTGATGAAATTGGCATAGGTAGGTTGCGTGAGCTCGTTTACTTAGGTTATGCAAGTTACGTTGCATAATAGGTAAAGTAAAGTAAAAATATTCCTGTGAAAATGGTTGTACTTAATTTAATAAGTAGATATTACATTGATGAAAATTGCATCTATTTTAATAGATGGATAATTACATTGATGAAAATTGTGGGTTGTTATAATTATTGAGCAAAGAGTGAAAGTTAAACTTTACTTAGCATCCACGAAAGAAAGATCTATACGCCGTATCCAGATGAAGCCATACGTCGTATTCAAGAACAAGTCATGGAATATTCTGGAATATAGTAATCATAGAGCCCACGCCAAGAAACCCCAATACGCCGTATTATACCCTTCTAATACGGCATGTCGACTAAATTCCATGCCTAATAAATACCAAAAATATGAAGAAATGGAGGCATTAACCACCAAGTTCAATTTTTAGAAGAGAAAGGAAGCCAAGAAGGTCCCGCAAAGTGCTTCAATTCATAGGAAAACCCTTGTAATTTCTATACTCTAAATACGCGTTCGGTTTTTAGTATCGTTCGATTTAATTATTGTTTAGTTTACTTTAATCGTTTATCTATGACATTTGTATAGTTACAATGGCTATTGGCTAATACCTTTTGGTATTAGCCATGTTTATGATAATTTAATGTCTGGTTTGTTTATTTAGATTGTATGCTTATTCGTTGAGTGTTGATTATGTTTATCAATTTATACTCGTTTACGTGCTTAAGTATGTGTTTAATTTATCATTCAACTGGATCTAGGAATACAAATAGAGTGTTAGCTAGGGTCCAGGATAAAACTACATACATCAATTTATATATCTAGAGTAATAGGATCACAAATATTGACCTATCTTTACCCTTGGTTTAGTGAATAGGTAGACTAGCAGGTGACCTAGGACTAACAAATAAAGTTTTGATTTCTTGGGTAAAGATCTGGACAATGGACTACTAGTATATAAAGAGTCGTTAATCAGTAAGTTAGTAAAGTCTCGTTGAGCTAGAATTTGTTAAGATCACCATTACTGTCTCCTAAGATAGATTATATGTGATATTTCGTGTTTCTCAAAATCATTATCATAATCCATATTTTATTATTTGTTTACTCTTGAGAAAATTTTCACTTTTTATGGTTTTACCGAAATAATTTATTTTGCATTTCTAGCTAAGCTTGAACCGTAATAAGAATTTTTAGCCGTCTTCGTGTCACATGAGGTTAAATATTCCCATTATATACTCCGTAAATTTTAGGTCATTATTTTAATCCATATATTATTTATTTAATTTACTTTGGAGTAAAAATTATTTTTCGATTAACCGAATAGGTTGTCTCGCGTTCGTAATAAAACGTTTATTAAAAGTGAGCCCGGTTTTAGACTAAATATTAGTCTACGTGCTTTACATATTTTTAATATTTCAAAAAAGTATCACATATGTTATAATTTTATTTTTAACGTCTACGTTTTCGCTTCGTGGTTCCACCTAAACGCTTGTTTTATTTTACGTCTATACCGTTGGTCCCAAAACTACCCACTTATTCTAAATTTTGTACAAAATAAACCCACAAAACATTAAACCAACCACATGGTGGATTAACTTCGCATACGTGTCCTACTATGACACATTCTTGGGGCACTTGGATCTCAAACTTTTCATGTCTTAATCTTCACCATAATACATCCTCTTATTCACTCATAGATCAAAAAAGAAAAAAAATATACTCCTCCCTAGCCACTCCACCTTTCCGTCCACTTTTACCAAACAAAACCCCATTTCATACAAATTTTGCTACTAAAATATTGATCAAGTGTTAAAGTTTAAGTTTAGTTTTGTGTCCT
>BQNB010150959.1:0-15965 GCA_026074375.1 Tanacetum coccineum
ATGAATATCAAATGAATCATGAGAGCGGATAACAGATCAAATGGAGGATCAAATGAATATCAAATGAATCAAGTAGCTAAATAAATGAGAATTATGTCATGAGATGTCCTTACTAAAAGGAAGATAATATCTGTACGAATAACGGAACGGACTAAAGACCATAAATTGTAACAATAGTAAAGAGAGGTATGTATCAAGAATATTTGTACCTTAACGAATAAGCAATCAGAGATAAATGAACATAAAAGCAAGAGATCACAACACCTTCACCGAATATACAAGAACCCATAATTACATATTATTATCTATCTTATGCTATAAGTTTTATTACTTGATCTTATCATTTAAAACACTTAAGGTAACTAAATTAGAGTTTTTCAAATTTCTAAAATCTGCCAACATTTTAAGCAAGTTTCCCAATGTTAAAGACCCATTAAACGACCTCTAAAAATTCTACAAAAAATCACAGAGGTTCCCACATGTGTCTAGTACACCCATGATCATTGGTTTAATTTATTTCCATGTTTAAGTATCCCTTTGACCCTTGTTACCCAAAACTAACCCGAATTTTGACCTGCTAGAACCTTTGAAAGGTTGACGGGTAAAAACCTTACTTAGACAACTTAGAAAATTTTGAAAAACATCATGGATGTAGCACATATCTTGAAGATTTACCAAATAAAATTTTAGAAGCTAACTCCTTACGGTTTTCGAATTAAAAATCAAACACTACAACTAAATTTTTCAGATAGAAAGTCTAGATTCGACACTTAATCTTATAAAATCTAAAAATCGACCTTCCCGACCTCCAATTGACATGAGGCTGGATTTTTCAGAAACTAGACTCTTTGAATTTAACTTTAGGCTCAAGAATCATGTTAAAACCAATTTTTATCATCAAGATATACCCCGTTGAACATGACCTAAGTTCTGCCCGAATTATTAACCATGAGAACCCAAGTTAACACCCATCAAAACCAACCCTAGGGTTTCTAATCTTGTAGTTTTTATTAATAACACATTTAATGATCATCTTAGGGTTTCATATCATGTAATTTAACCATTTATTTAGATTAAACCCTAGAGAAATTTGACAAGAACATAAACACATTATTCCTTTCAATCTTTTAGGTTTTTATGAAAACTTTTGCATATGTAATCATGGTGAAAACAAAAATGAAAAAAAATCAAGAATTACCTATGGAATGAGGGAGGAGTACAAGATCAAACACCAAGAACCCAAGAATACACCAAAGAATGAAGATCAAAACCACACCAAGAACACCAAAACTTCAAGGATTACCCAAAAAAAACACCTAAACCTTTTTCTTGCTGTTTATATTCCGCGTAAACAATAGTTTAATTTGTTATAAGAGTCTTCTTAGAGTTGCTTGAGATTACAAAAACACTATAACCTTAACAGTCAAGGCTTGAAGAACTATCTAGGGCGACCAACAAGTGGTATCAGAGCCTGGTTAGAGAGCCTCTATTAAAAAAGATACCTATTCCACTTCTAAAAAAACTTACAAATGACTTCACCAATTCCTCCAGCCAGTATCCTCTATGCCATCACCAATCACAAACATTCTCTTTCCCCATCAACATCTGAACCTGTGTTCTCGAGAGTCAACCACGAACCAGCAATTTTGGAAGTCTATCCAAACTCTCAAACACACAGTCTCAGCACAACTTCCGCACAATAACACACAACCCAGCAAGACTCAAACAATAATGCAAAATTTTCCTTTACTTAAAGAAGGATGTGAATATTAGACGTGGCCATGAAGATGGGGGAGTACTGGAATAATGAACAGTGATCACAACTTGTGGAACATTGTTATGAAATGGAAAACAGTAGGAAAAAGAACAGGAAGAAGATCCAAAGGAAAAATTATATACTTCCCTCCTATTTTCTGTTGAGGAAAACATTGTTGTTCGAAGAGAGAGACAAAAAGCGAGAACAAATATTGCTTCAGTCTCTTCTTGAGGATCACAGGCTAATTTTTCCATCATCTATATGATGCAAGGGACATCTGGTTGGCTGTTAAAGCCAGGTTTGGAGGTGTAATGATGAGCCCGAGTAAAATTAGGAAATTTAATGCTGAAGAAGGAGTTTTCCGGAATTTTAGGGTAATCTGAAATCAGAGGTAAATCATAGGGATAAGACAGGTTTCAAATAGATATTTAGTCAACTAAATCAATGCTAAGCTAAGCTAAGACAACGAAGCTTGTAACATGACGTTTCTCAGAGCCACTTTCCACCTTCTGGTCACAAGTACCATCACTCTTAAAACAAAGGTGGTCTTGATTATCTAAGCATTGATGATCTGTACAACAAGCTTAGGACCCTATGAAATTGATGTTAAGGGTGGCTCAAGTTATGATCAGAGAGTACTTCTGCTCCTCCTTACCCATTCATCTTTATTAGTGATGCTAGCACTAAAAACAAAGATGTCATATGCTGATTCACAAAATCAACACCTTCACACTTTTTTAACCACTGCTTCATCAAGTGGTGATACTTCTAGCACTGTGATTGAAAGGGTTTCTCCATTCCTTTAATGCGAAAGTGATCCACAACACGGATCACGTTATGAGGATTTTGATCAGCTATGGAAATATAGATATTGAGAAATTAGACATACTAATGGCAAATGGCAATGCTTTCTGTGAGAATTAATAGATTTTGAAAAGAAAGCTAGAAGAAAAATGAAGTTCAATAACAGGGATGCTGCTAGGTTTACCAAGAAGAAGGTCAAATAGCTATAAGTGATTCAGAGTTTGGTCACTTTGCTAGGGAATGTACAGGGAAGCAGTTGGATTCTAAAGCAAGGTATCCTCTGCATTCAACTTAAGGAGGTGGATAAGTCCCGAAGAACCCAACTGGCCTTGTTGTCTGTTGATTCAATGTTAAACAGGTCAGACCATGAAGGTAAGATGAGGAAAAAGGTACTGCACAGTATATGATGATTGTTGGAGATGATGATGATACTTCTCAGGTGCTCGCTTGAGTTTTATGTTCTGATGCTAAAACCTGCGGAATTTGCACTTATGGGTTTATCTTCTCGAAGTACAAACTTGCCCTTTTGGGTTGTAACATAAATATGCAGAACTTAAAAAAGGAATTTTATAATTTAGAAGTTTCAATATAATGATTGTTTATATCGCAGGTACAAGCATATAAAAATACATTAACAAAACCTTAGAACAACAAAAGCATGGTACCAAAAGCAATCAGTTAGATTAGAAGAAAGAATTAGAATATTAACTAGCTGATTTAGTAAAATCACTACAAACAAGTTAAAATATACTGGAAAAAACTGAATGATCAGTTAACTTGAAAAACTAAATGAACAGGTTAAACTAGAGGAGTCACGGCAAGGTTTGACAAATGGAAGGAGACTTCCAAAAACCTAGTCAAACTATCAATAGTATCCTTGTCCCTATACAAAATCTGGTTAAGGATTTGAGAAAACTTTTAGATCAATGAGGTGTTAGATCCCCTGCCCCTAGTCACTTTGACACACACTAGGATGTTAGAAGGGAAACCTCTCATGACAGTTTGTCAAAGCTGTTGAAATGCATGCTGTCTATCACCTATACAGGAACATTTCATGCCCCCCTTCCAACAAGCCTGACTTTGATGATACACAGGTTCCCTAATTGTTCAAAAGTCCAATAAGTTAAATTAGAAACTAACTCTGTAACTTAATAACTTAATCTCTTGTGATAACATGACAAGTCCATCAGACTCGAAGACCATTGCTTTGTAGCCTTTGTTTCAAGTGTTAAGTCCTCAAGCTCCAAGACCAATGAAGCACTTAGCCTCTGCTCTATTCAGATTGATTTCAAGACAGTGTCAAAGACTCTGACCAGAAAACCAAGTTCCACCAATTGATGATCCTAGTTTTTCTTTAAGGAGAATGTAAAAACTCCTAGTAAAAAATGTAAAAAGAGTGTAATAAACAATAGGAGTCATTGTAAAAACAATTCTTTTGGTTCTAAAGACATAGCATTTGATTTGTGGGTAAGTAAATTTCATTTGATAAGGATATGATTTTTTAAGAGAAACATATGGGATTGTATAATAAATCTATTGGCATAATGTAGCAAATTAAACCTCATTTGTTCCTAGATCCGCATATGTTCCCTGCTAGGTAATAGGAACCACCAAGCATCTGTTACTTTCTGTAGTGCTTATTTCGCTGCTGGTAGTAAAGGAAATAGACCAGCAAGGTTATATCTGCAGGATAAGGGTCATTCCTACTGGTTGGTTAGAAATCATCTGCTATGGACCCCATGACCAGACCAACCAAGCCATTATTCATTTCAACATTATTAGAAGGCTGGCTGTAAATCACCAATGGTACATGATGAGGGAAGATGGGGGAACTGCTGTTAAAGCACCTCTAACAAGTTGTTCATTTTAAAAATAAAAGCCAAATATGCAGTGGGGATCCAGAGAACAATGTGGATCTCAACAATCTAAACAAGGATTTTAACTCTTAAATGAATCCATAAGGCAGACCAAGTCAGTAATGACTTGGTCTGCCCATGAAATTCTAATGTTGTTGTGGTATAGTTTAATTTGTTAGGATAATCCAGTCATAAGGATAAAGATTTTAGGAATTATAGATAGTGGATTTCAAGAAGGCAAGTGACAGGTAATAAGAGGAAATTGTGATGACTTTGTGTAATTAATCAGGCGGTTACAGAAGGTAACTTTAAGGGAGAGATTTCAAAATTACTGGGAAAAGGCACTATAAGACTTCCAAACTGAATTTTGAAAATGTTTATTCTGAGGAAGAGTCTTGCAAAACTTAAATTGTCTCTGTACACAAATATATGATAAAAAGAAAAAGTCCTATCACTGGATAAAGAGTGCCTTTGTTCACACCAAGGAATTCCAACTACCTGAGAAAGTCAGGTGGTTCTTAGAGTTCCAAGAGAGGTCACAATCTCAACAACCTACCAATTTGAGTAGACTGAAATCCAACCAGAAAGAGATATCAACTAATTTGCTGGCCAAAAAGCATCCTCATAAGAGTCGACAAAAAGGAATAGAATGATGGCTCATTTGAATTTCAAAAACATGGAAACAATCTGCAAAGCATGGATTAGTCCAATAGGCTTCCCTCCCAAACTCATCACGCAAAAGAACAGAATTGTGTTTGCCGGCAACAAAGGAAAGCAACACACTAGGTTCTTACAAGGCCCAGTACAGCTGTGAGCACCATTTCTAGCCTCATCCAGTTACTTCACATGGATCTTTTTGGTCCTACTTTCCATCAGAAGCATTGATCACAAGTACTACTCCTTGGTGGTTACTGATGACTTAAGCAGGTTTAGATGGGTTTTCTTTTTTGGGGAACTAAGGATGAGACATATTATAACCTTAATGACTATATTACGTTTTTATTGAAAACCTTAAATAAAAAGGTTAAAGCAATAAGAATATGACGAATGGGACAAGTTTTAAAAAATTCTAAATTAATTGAACTCTGTGGTTCAAAGGGGATTAAAAGGATTAAGTAATGCCAGAAACCCCACAACAAAATGGGATATGCTGGAGAAAGAAAGACTAGAACCCAAATAGATGGCAGCAAAAACTATGCTTTGCTGACTCAAGTTTCCTACCATGTTTTGGACATAACAGAAGTCCGATTATTACTGCTTGTTGTAATGTATTAAACAGGATCTAGTAACTCGACCCCAAAACAAAACACCCTATGAACTATTGTCAGGGGAAAGTTTCCACAATCAGTCCCTGTACACCACTTTGGTGTCATGTTAACTTATCCTAAGACACAATGACCACTGGGAAAATTAGAGGGAAAATCAGATGAAGGATTTATTTGTTTGGGTATGGCCGATTCTCCATAGTAATGGCTATATAGGGGTCTACAATTTAACCGCAAAAAGATAGAAGAACTCTTAATCTGAGATATCATGAAGATAAACCTAATGTTCAGGGCTGGGTCAAGAGTGGTACTTTGACCAATGACTAGTAGACTTGATTCATTAAGTTATACTCGTTTAAAAAACTAATCAACCTGCAGGTACAACAAGATCCTCACATACAAGCAGGTACATCCAAATGATTCAAATCAAAGTGTGATGAACAAATAATTGTGTTCCTTCCTTCTTTTCCTTCTAACCGCTTTTAGGTCCTAAGTTCATGAAGCTTCTGAAATGGTGGAGAGTAATTCAGACTATGCAAAAGAACTTTGCTAGGGCTTCAAGACAATAAATGAAGCCAAAGATCCCAGCTGAGAAATAGTGTTTTTGTAGTTTTCAAAAGACACAGAATGAACTTTATGAGACAATTATATGGTTATCATAGCTGGTAGTCTTGATCGCTGCTAGCATTTTCTTGCTGGTAGTAATGGATCCTCGCTGCTAGTAATTACAGCTGTTCTGGCTGAACCATATTCTAACATTGTAATCGAACTTGTTACATAGAGCGAATGAAACATCAGCTTCCCTCCTGGACACTCATTGGCTCAAGTGAACCATTCTATCTACAAGATTTCCGCTCTCCGTTTCTAACCTTGCAACAATCCATATCATCATCTTCATAGAATGGAGACATAACCCACCCCTACGTAGTACGCGATTTTGCTCTTCCTCTCTTCAATATACTGACTTTTAAGTGGTACTGTCACACAAGTTTTCACGCAACTAGCACCCATTGTAGCGGTGTGATCTGTGTTCCACTAAGAAGGGTGACACCATTCCATCCTCAACCACAGATTCTTATAGAGATCTCACTTCACCAGTTCAGACAAGAGGTACAATTGAAGAAGTCCAAATTACGTGAAAGTACATTTGGTTAGCTATATTCATGATCAATAAAGAAACAATCCACACAGACTATTTACATTGTCTGTTTGCTTGTTTTCTTATCCCAACTTGAACCAGTATGTTGCCCAAGCTCTTTAATGATCCCCTGATTGTGTTGAGGCTAGGCAATGATGAGATGCAACAATTTATTAATCAGAAGGAATGGAAGCTTGTACCTTTTGCCAGATGGGAAAAATGCTATTGGGCAAAATGATATCTGAAGAACAAAAGAAGGAGCCAGAGGTTATAGTAAGTAGTCAGAAAAAAGCCAGACTGGTGGCTCATAGTCATAGCGGCAAGAGGAGGGCATTGACTAATGATGAGGTATGCTCTAGTTTGCCCTAGAATTGAAGCTATTTGACTATTCCTAGCATTTGCCTCATATAAGGTTTTAAGGTAAATGTACCCCCAAAAAAATGGGGAAGTGAAGAGTGCCTTCCTTTATGGTGAAAATTGACGAAGAAGTTTCTGTTTAACTCCAAACACGGGCTTTGAGAAAGAATCCTCATTTTCCTAAGCATGTTTACAAAGTTGTGAAGCTTGTATGGTCTTCATCAAGCACCAAAGGCCTGGTATGCAAGATATGTTACTTATTCTGTTAAAACATAATTAACAGAATTATGTACAAAAACAAAACTCTCTGTATTAAGAAAATTCCAGGGATATAAATTCTCAGTACATACAGGTCTATGAGTTGACATCATTTTTGGATCTACAAGAAGCCGTGTGTGATGAATATAAGGTGTTTGATGGAAGTAGAAGTTGAGAATGAGTCCATGGGGTGAATAAACATTTTTCTTAGGATTTTGCAAGTCAAGCAAAGCCTGATGGACTTAATCAGCCAAGAACAAGTATGTCTAGGAAAAGGCACTATAAGGACTTCCAAACTGAATTTTGAAAATGTTTATTATGTGGAAGAGCTTCAAAACATTAATTTGTTCTCTGTATCTTAAATTTGTGATAAAAAGAACAAAGTCCTTTTCACTAATACAGGTTCCCTCATGTATTTGACAGCTCCAAGGCCTGATATTATGTTTGCAGTGAGTGCTTAGACACTAGGTTACACCTTTGACTTCCAATTTGAATGCAGTCAAGAAGATCTTTAAGTATCTTAAAGGCCAACCAAAACTAGGTCTATGGTACCCAAGAGATTCTCCTTTTGTGTTGGAAGCATATAGTGACAGTGACTATGCTGGTTCACATGGTGATAGAAAATCCACAACTGATGGATGTCAGTTCATGGGTAGAAGGTTGATCTCATGGCAGTGTAAAAAGCAAACCATTGTGGCTACTTCTTTAACTGAAGCAGAATATGTTGCATCTGCTAACTGTTGTAGTCAGGTACTTTGGATTTAAAATCAAATGCTTGATTATGGGTTCAATTTTATGAACATAAATTTTTTTATTGATAATCAGAGTACCATCTGCATTGTTAAAAACCCAGTTTTTCACCAAAGAACAAAGCACATAGAAATTAGGCACCATTTTATTAGAGATGCAAATGAGAAAAATCTTATTCAGGTGCTTAAGATTCACACAGATGAAAATGTGGCTGATTTATTGACCAAAGCCTTTGATGGACCAAGATTCAATTATTTGGTGGTCCACATTGGGATGCTCAATCCCTAAGTGCTAGGCTTGAGGGGAGGATTTGAGTCCAAGGGGAGGACTGTTGTTGTAAAATTTTCTAAATAGTTGGTTTTTCGTTTGTTTTACCACTTAGTTTTTATTGTTACAATATTTTTCTTCTGGTAGTTTTCTTTTTTTTCTACTGATAGTTTTAGTTATTACCCCTGGTATGTAGTTAGTTAATTCTGATAGTTAATTTTTCCTTTTCATTGTATATGTTTTGTGTGTTTTGGTCTAACCTTTTGCAGATGCATCATTCATGAGGGTGGTTTAGCACTTTTCAAGTGTTATTCATGGACAGTGTGGCCTTCTTTTGATGATAAAGAATTCATTCTGGTTGGTTAAGTGTTTCTTCTGGTGGTGCAAGAGTTCCTACTGGTAGCTTTACTGGTTCCTACTGGTTAACCACTTCCTACTGGTTATGTTAGTTTTCTTTAGGGTTGACTTTTCTTTGAGCGGGTATATTAAATTGAGTTTTATTTTAATTCAAAATTCTAGTTGAGATTTATTGGGCATTTAATCATCAAAAGGTTACATATTTAAAGGATAATTACTGTTTTCTTTTATTTTAACAAGTTAACCTTTTACCATAAACCCTAATTTTTACAAGCTCTTTACTCGTTCCACTCACTCTTTGAAAAGTCGATTCCCTCTCTCTACCAGTAGTAACTCTCTATTGCGATCATCCACCAGCACTAACACAACCCCAATTAATAATCAACAATGGCCGCACTCAGTAAGAAGGACGAACACAATAAGGTGGAGTTACTTGAAAAATCCAAAAGGTAGTGTGGATTATCAAAGTACTTTGTCTTTTGAGGGGTTGCACTTAAGGTTAGCTCTTACTCATGACCCCATTCTCTTTGACTTTTGGTCAAACAGTTCTGGTCAACGCTTCATCAAGGTCTCCTTAGTTAGGGCTACCCTCTAGCTATTCTGGCCACGGATTGATAGGACTCCTTTACACTATCACTGAAGCATAGTAATGGTGTCAACTTCAATTGGGTGAAGATGGAGGTATTGAAGACTTCGCCCATTGTTGATATTATGTTGGGTATGGATAGTCTTTAGATACCCACTGAGGTAAGCTAACATTCTACAAAAAAACAAGTTCTCACGTCAGTGGAGTGTTTCTTGGTTCACATAATAAAACATTGTCTCAGTACCGCATTGGGTAGATGGATCAATTTGGAAGCAACATAGCTTAGTCTTATTTGTTTGTCTGATGGGAGAAGGTTTAATTGGTCAAGTTACATTTTCAAGGGGATGGTAAATAACATCAGTAATGCAAAAAGGTTTCTTATGTATCCTAGGTTCCTTCAAATCATTTTGGGAATAGAAACTAGGAATACTAAACAATATCATGTTTTAAACTGTCAAGCAAAACTTTTTGCTAACATTGAGGTTATATTTTGAATGGGGACCTCTGCCACTTTTAGCTACAATGCTCCCCTTGTCAAGTGCTATAGCAGATGAAGGTACAGGGGAAGCTGCACCAGATGTCCCTCAATTCCTGAGACTATTCAAGAGACTAGGCCTGAGCCTGATCAATCTCAAGAACATATACCAACACCACCAAGACCAACAACATCAGACCAAATTCCTCTAGTGTTTGAGTAGGGTCACACTTCAGACCCCAACATTGCCTTTTTTTTAGGAGACCAGGAGTTGATCTTGGCTCCTTTTCACTTTCCACAAATTGTGGAGGAAGATGAAACACTGAGAGGATCTTTCCACACCACTCCTCCCAGGTCCACTCAAGTTCCCCCTGTAGGTCCAACCTCAGGAGGTGCTGAGGACCTTGCCACACTAACTGCTTTGTCTTCTCTAGTGTTAGAACTTGTGCAGAAAGTTAGTACCTTGGAATCAGAGCTTAAGGCACACAAGCTGTTATTTTAAGGATGTGGTGGGTTATATTGGTTAAGAAGGTTTAAAGCTTTAGAATTTGAAACTCAAATAAGGAGCAGGAAGGTTGTTATGAGTGAGTTGATAAAGAAGAGAAGAGAGCAGGATGGGGGATCCTCTCATCAAAGTTGGCTAGCTGCTGCTGCTTTAGATGTCATGTTGATGTTTCTCACTGGTGCTGAGATTTCTCCTAGTCCACATGCCTATGGTATGTCTGCTGGTGTTTTTTGGTGTTTCTATGGTACTCTTATGGTACATCCAACAAGGGAAAAAATCTCTATCATGGAAGTAGACCCTTCCTATCAAAGAAGGACATTTAGGCAGATGGAGGAAGACTGGCTTGGTGCGGAAGCTGCAAAAATTATTTGAAGAGAGGCTTGCTGATTTGGAAAGACAGGAGAGCAGAGATGTAGAGTAAAAGATATCAGGATGCTGCTGATTCAGCAAAATACTTACTGATGTTGACTGGGATGATATCTTGGGTTCAAGTTCATGCCATTTCAAGGTCTTACTTATGATCTTTTGGGGTCCTGATTGTCAATGAAGACAATTTTGCAAAAGAATGGTTGCCTCTAATTGCTGATAGGAGAAGAGCTTTATGGCTGCACAAATGGTTCCAAGAAAACAGGATTAAGCTTGACTTATGCCCAACAAAAGGCCTTCATAAGAACCTTTGTGAAATTATGTACAAGCATTTATACTACTGGCTTGGACAATTGAGCATGTTTAAAAATATCATTGTCTGATGTGCACTTTAAATTGAGTTTTGAAAGATTAGGAAAAGTCTGTTGCAAGATCTACAATCCAAAACACCAGGAGGACTCTTTAAAGTGTGGTGAAGATTTGGTAACACGGAGGTTTCAAAGAAAGCCAAAGCACTGGAAGTTGCATATGTCATCTCAACCTGATGTACCTCAACAACAAGCTACTAATGTTCCACCTGTTGATCCTCAACAACCATCTGAGTCTTCATCACAACTTAATGTTTCAATGTTATCTGGTCCTGAGAAAAAGGGGCATACCTATGGCACCAGGAGGAAGTCTCTTGGAACCAGGAAGAAGTCCTCTACTGTATTGGACTTGGATGCTGATGACAGATCATTCATCAGGTTCTTTCTGAGATGATTTGATGATGATGATGTCTTGTTATTTTTTGGTCTGCTTTTGCTATTGGGAGATGGTACTACCCACTGGGAGATATCAATGCTTTGTATATGATGGATAGGTCTTCCAAATATTTTACTCATCTTAGGGAAATTCTTCATCTAGTTGATAAATTAGATTTGTTGAAGCTCTATGGGATGGTGGTCAAGTACTATGAAGACCATCCACTTCTGGTGCTGGTATGATGTTGTGGGGTGATCTTCAAGTACTGTTCGAATCACATGAAGGTGGACATGGTTCTTTGGTTTGGTCTGATCAACAACAATGGCATATCAGGAGTTGGAGATTTTCCATTTTCCATGTTTCAGTATTGGAAACCATTCCTGCAGGTGTGTATTGTGTATGTTTGCTGATGGGTCATATCCTCTTTTCAGTTCTGGATGCTATTATGGAAGAGCTGCTGAAGTCCCATCCCAAATCCCATACACCACAATAAAATTGGAAGATTGGAAATTGATGGTGGGGAATGATATGGACTTTATGTCTGAGCAGAGTTGACTCAATTCATCAAGAATCAAATTGCTGCTAGCATTCCTTCTGCTTGATACTGGTACCTTGTCACTCTCTTGTATATTTTCTATCTGTTTGTTGTGTTTTTAGGTTTTATTCTATATTTTGGAAAGCTTGTTGTTAAATGGTTTTTTTTTCTTTTTGGGTAATCTTGGTTTTTGGTAGAAGCTGTTGGGTTGGATCACATTCTTTTGAACTGGTTTTTTTTTGTACAACCTGTTTTATGTGATCAAATTTGGGAACATGGTTTTTTGGCACAATTTTTCAAGGACATATTTTTGGTACAACACCCTATGGTTCTCAATTGACAGGCCTTTAAGGCTAGAATTAATTGAATTTTGGTTCTCAATTACCAGGCCTATCAGGCTAGAATTAATTGAGATATGGTTCAATACCCAGGCTCTGACCAGAATGAATTGTTATAGCTTTAATAGTTTGCTTCAAATCATAGGGTCACTCAACTGACTGATGTTTCAAGTACCAATAAGTTAAGATGGTTTGCAATCCACCATGGGAGTAACCCTTTCTGGGTCCCAAGGATTGTCTAGCCCACAAGCAAACAGCTATGTAGTAAAGGCTTATAAAATCCGTTTATGGCTGTGATGATTTGCCAAAAATCATTAGGGTATTCCAATTCACCAATGATTCATGTTCTAAGAATTGGATTGGTTATTAATTCACCAGCGTGATGTCATGTTCACAAAGAGTTAGCTAGCCAAGAGTTAATGGCTATTGGTAAAGGCTACTCAGATCCAGTAATATTCTGTGATTCACCCTCCTCGGAGTTACCACCACCATGGGATGTGATGAGAATAGTTTGTATCCCTGAAATTGATGGTTTTCATGTTGTTTGATTAGAGTATGGAAGGTTGCTGCTTTTGGTGTTCATGCTGTCAATTTCCTTATGTTGCTGCAAAGACTTTCACCTGCTATAATCAGATTTCTGATTCAAGAAGTATGGAGTTGGTTTCAAGATGTTGCTGTTCAATCCTCTAGAGTTTTCAAAGAAAGATCTATCTAGAAACTTGAAGTTAACTGTGTCAAATTCAAGTTTAGGGGAGGATTGTTAGGAATATTGTAATAGATAGTTACTACTAGTAGGTATGTAGTTCCTACTGGTAGAGTAAAAGTTCCTGCTGGTAGGTATGTAGTTCCTACTGGTAAGGATAATGTTATAGTTAGTGCTGGCAGATCTACGATAGTTAAATTTATAAAATTGCATGAACAATAAAAAGTACTGTTCACCAGAGTACTTAGAATAAAAAAATGTAATATTTTAAAAACTCTTCTTAATACGAAAGCGTGGACGTAAGAAACGTAAGAAACAGACTTAAAACAAGAAAGTTAAGCCGTTTTTACTAAAGAGACATTTATAAATGTTTTTACTTTATAAATATGATTTCACAAATACGATTAGATGGTGATGTAGCTATATAGAATTATATACGGTCTTAGTTATTCAAAGTACTTAGTAATCATACCGCCTATAATTAATTAGGTTGCATTCGGGCGTATTTGTGACGCATTTTCACGCATTTGATTTACAGTGTTAACTCATCCACTCTAGGTGAGTTCATAGCCCCACGTTTTACATTTATAATAATTTACAAGTTTTGGGGTGTGAAACATATGCATGTTTTACAATTGGACGCAAGTGAACATTTTACATTACGATTACGTGTTTGCCTAAGTAGCGATAACCCTCTAAGCCCATTATCATGAACTGTCAATTATTTGTTGTAAGCGCGAATACTATAAATAGATCTATTTGGGATTGACATCCCCGTTTGGGTGAGTCATGCTCACTGTGCCGGTAAGCCGGACAACGAACGTATACCATGTTGGATTTGGGATGTTGCAGGTTAGAACATCATCACGGGCAATGTTGACAATTTATATTGTAATTCATACACGTCGAGCTTTAGTGTCATGAGCTTAGGGAAATGTAATTACATTTTATGATGTTTGCATCTGTTGCATTATCATGGGGAAATCTTGCGGTCCTACATTATACATTTTACAAACCTATGAATTCACCAACATTATTGTTGACGTTTTAAGCAATGTTTTCTCAGGAGATCAGTAAGGTACAAGACAAGGGATACATTGGTGGTCGTTATTTTAGAAGTCGTATGCATTAAAAATTTGGTTGCATTACATTTTGGGGATATATTTGTTATGGACTAAAATCTTTGTATTTTGAACAATGAACAAGTGAAGTTTCGGACTTATGTAACAACAATTTGTTAAATCCAATGTACTGGTTTTAAATGACTTTTTAAATGGTTGTTCTTATATATATCTTGTGCTATTGATCTATGAAGTACCACCCCCAGACCTATATTCCGTTGCGACCCAATTTGGGGGTGTTACACAACATATGGTAATTAGGAACTTACGCCTTTTAACCTGCAACTAGAAAGACCTAGGTTGCCATTGGTATAAGTTTTGATAACCCGAATGATTTTTCTCAAAAATATTGATTTTATAAATCAAGTTCGGATTAACCATTTGAAAAAGTGTTCTAATCAAATCAAAATCAGTTTTCGACATTACAAACAGATTTTCAAGAAATTTCAACCACTCAAACAAATACAATAGATCTTTAAATAGAATATGGGTCTTTGTTCGAGAGGGAGAAAGTGTTTTCGAATTATCTTCAAAAAGTTACGATAATTATATGGAAAAAGTTTTAACTTAACGGATAATAATTTGAGGAGGAGAGATGGAACTACTGAAGCAACTCCCTCTGCTTCTGGAACTGTAAAAGGGTTGGGGGCAATCACTTTTTAAATCATGTCTTTGTAGGGTGCACGCGGCTAGGATGGCTACGCCCCATGCGTCAGTTTGTGGATCGCGGTCTCACACACTAATCGCACTATGTGGAAGAGTTTAACTCCAAGAGCTTTAGTTGTCATAAGTTAATAACTTTAGGGGCTTAAATATATTTTCAAGATTAGTGGCTTAGGCTTAAAACTACAGACGACCAAGATTGCCATCATCTCATAGTTTTAAAAGGCTTAGGATTGTTTGGAAATAATTATGTAGTTTTAGAAGCCTTGAAGTTGATGATACGTTTCTGGTTCATTTAATATTTCCCCGACAGGTTAACCACTAAGCTTATTCTCAAAGAAGTAGAAATATTTTATAAAAGAGGTACATATATGTATGATGATTCCTTTAGATAGTCAGTGTCTTGCAAGTGAAATGTCTACATCCGAGACTTAGTTGACTTTGGTGTTTTCATTTCAACTACTTAGAGGGTTTAATTATCTACATCCGAGACTTAGTTGACTTTGGTGTTATAATTCATATCATCACTATCCTGATGGGTGAAATGCGCACATTCGAGACTTAATTGGCTTTGTTAATACAGTTTCAACTTCTTGAAAGGGATAAATTAGGTACTTTGAGAATTTAGGATTTATCCATCAAGACTTCTTTATGCGGGTATTCTTATTCCAATGCGCTTGGAAGAAAGCATTAAATATACTTAAGAAATGATTGCTGGTTTAGGGGGAAGCTATGGAAGCTTCTAAAATAAGTAGAAGCATGCTTGATTATAGAATTCAACACTTTCCATAGGTTCAAGTGAAGGATCTAGTATTATTCCAGAGGTTCTCGATGAGTCAAAGGACAATTCTAGTAGCTCAAGCAGCTCACTTTCTTGATCTGATAATGAAGTTCAAGACGTCTCTAATGATGAGGAAAACAAAGCTAAGAATACAAAGCTGATGCGGAAGTTACAGAGAAACAAGCTAGAAATGTACAAACCAGTTTAACTCTGTCATCAGCTAAACTCGAGATTCATTCAATGGTGGATGTTTCCATTCATCAAGAGGACCCAGCTGTCTAAAAAACTTCACTCATTGACATTGTTATCTCAATGGTTACTGAAAAGACAGCATCAACAC
>BQNB010150961.1:0-15965 GCA_026074375.1 Tanacetum coccineum
CAGATTTTCATCAATAGCAGGAATTAAATCATCTTTAGATATTTCAAGCATTCTTTTATAGTGCACATGTCCTAAACGAGCATGCCATAATGAGGAATTAATAACAGTAGAAGAAGACATATAAACAGAATCTGAATCACCAGGAACTTTATTCAAGTTCAAAATAAATATACCATTGTTATAATATCCAAACACACCAGACTTCGATAAGATATACTTATTGAATTCATACACCTATTTGTATCCACGCTTGATCAACGTAGGAACAGAAACTAAATTCTTACGAAGTTTAGGTACATACAACACATTAAACAAAGTAATAGTTTTTCCAGAACTAAATTCTAATGCTACGCTTCCTTTGCCATGAACAGGAGCGAAATGTTCATCACCCATGTAAAGTACAGATCCGTCTTCCACCGGTTCATATGTCTTAAACCAACAACGATATTTACAAACATGAGTTGTAGCACCAAAATCTATCCACCAAGCAATTGCATCAACCTGCACATAAAATGCTTCAGAAATTAGTGAAACAGAATATTTAATAAATATGTTCCAAACAGGCACTAAATTCTGACCTTGGTTTTGGGATTGGTCCTTAGACCCCTTTCTCGAACCACCAGCATTTGCGTTGTTCTTTTTACCACTACGGCAATCCCTTTTGAAGTGACCAGTCTTGTCACACTTCCAACATTCCAACTTTGGTTTCTTGTTGGAACTAGAACCACTGTTGTTCTTATTTGACCGTTTTTTACCTTTGTTTTGTTTGTGATGTTTGTTCTTAACCTCTTTTGTCATATTAATAGAGGGTCCACCAATTTCTTTACTCTTACCCTTATCACTTTTTTGTGCCCTTAGATGTTCCTCTATACACAAGTGACTACCAAGTTGGACCAAAGGCGAATCGTCTTTACTATGTTTCAAAGTATGTTTGAAATCCTTCCAGGAAGGAGGAAACTTATCAATTATACTTGAAACAGAAATGGATTCATCCATTTTCAAGCCATGTTGTGTGTATTGTCCAAGGATCCTAAGGAGTTCATTAAACTATTCCATGACCGGTCTAGAATCGACCATTTTGTAATTGTTAAAATTACTCACAAGGAATTTCTTACTACAAGATTTTTCTGCCATGTACTTGGATTCAAGTGAATCCCACAACTCCTTAGCTGATTCAACATTCGTATATACATTAAAGAGAGAGTCCGACATACCATTCAAAATGTGTCCCCTACATATGTAGTCATCGTTCTCCCACTTTGCCCTTATCCTGATTGCTTCCACTGTAGCATCTTCCACCAATTCCGGCATCGGTGTAGTCAACACATAAACCACCTTCAACGTCGTCAACAAGAAGTGCATCTTCTTCTTCCATCGCCTAAAGTCATGCCCCTCAAACTTGTCCAATTTCTCGAAGTTCGTTGTCATATCCTTCACTGTATTTCCAGCCATGACCACAACCAAATACTTTATACGTTTGTTATCGAAAAATAGGGTGTGTGTGATGATCCAGGATATCTTTGTTGTATCGTGTTTGTTCACTTTTCGTATAAAGTATTTCGACCCTATAAGATGCCTGGGTTAAACGAAATCTCTATCGAGATAATACAAAGAGAGTAGTAATTTGTGTTTTAGGCACAAGAATCACAAATCAAGAACAATGAAGGAATTGTATGAATGTTTTTTGTTCTATATATTGAGACCAAAAGTTCCTATGGATATAACAGGAAACTTAGACAGTTTTTGGGAAGTTTTGGATGGTTATAATTAGTTAAACTCGAACTACTTTTAACCAACAGACAAGACTTTACGGCGTAACACAAGTTGTTATGGCGTAAAGTCTGTACAACTTTACTTGTTACGGCGTAATGTCAACATGGATTACAGCGTAAACTATAAGCCTTAAAACTAGAATATGTTACGGCGTAAACTATTCGTATAGGTTACGGTGTAAACATCCAAAGGCTTATGTCCTTAACCCAATAAGAGTTTACGGCGTAAACATAAAGTTTATGGCATAAACTCTACATCCTGACTTGGTTTATTTCATGTTAGCTCAACGAGTGTGCACTCCACACTTTCCTAACTCGTATCCGAACCAAACTTGAAACATCATTGGTCTCTAGTAAATCATCATTACCTAAATGGCCGTCGATGACACTAAAATCACCAACGGTTCGTTTTTGATAAATCAACTATGAATTAATATATCCTTTTTCATTTTCGAAATCAAATAATTTAAAAATAAATTTTATAAACGACAAACATGTAATAATAAATATGATTTATTATTTAAAAATGTTCCGAAAATTGACGCTTGCTACAATAGTCATAATTCTAGTTTACCAAATTGATTCACACATTGCATTTATTCCAAAACTACTTAAAATAGTAACGTGGACACTTATTGTATTAGCGGAAGACATGCTAATTTAATATGGCATATAAGCATGTTACATACTAGGACAATGGAAAGCGAAAATAATAAGGAATGCATTGTCACGATATTAATATGCTACTAATAAATTTCACCTAAAATAGGCCAGAAAGATGGTAATAGAAAACGACATTGATGGTTTATGTTTGGATAATTTAGCGCCTGTTTTTTCGGGGCCTTTGAGGAAGTTTAGACCCTTTGATGTGTCCTTTCAGACCTACGAATCGGAATCACTTCCTCTTGAGGTGGTTCAAAACCTTCAACCTCCATAGGAATTTCGCTAGTGATTTCAGAAGGTGATGTATCTTCATCTTGAATTTCTTCAAGATCTATGGCCCTCCCACTGACTTCTTGAGTTATGAGATTTTTCTCAAAGAACTCAGCATACCTCGCAACAACTATTTTGTTTTCAGGTGGGAAGTAAAAATAGTAACCCATTGTTTCCTTTGGGTATCCTATAAAGATACACTTAACAGATCTTTGTTGGAGTTTGTCAGGCGTATCCCGCTTCACAAGCGCCTCACATCCCCAGACCTTTAAGTAAGACAAGTTTGGAACTTTTCCATACCATAATTCATATGGAGTCTTATCAACCTTCTTGGTTGGAACCATATTGAGAATGCGTGTTGCAGACTCTAGAGCATAATCCCAAAAGGATAACGGCAGAGTTGTAAGATTCATCATAGATCGAACCATGTCTAACAAAGTACGATTTCTCCTTTCAGACACGCCATTGTGTTGTGGTGTGTATGGAGGAGTAAGCTGTTGGACAATTCCACAAGCTTTAAGATAATCTTTAAACTCTTGGCTTATGTATTCGCCACCTCGATCTGATCGAAGAGCCTTGATTGTCTTTCCGAGTTGATTTTCCACTTCATTCTTAAACACCTTGAATGTTTCAAAGACTTCATGTTTATGTTTAAGAAGATAAACATAACCATAACGACTATAATCATCCGTGAATGTAATGAAGTAGCTAGCACCTTGTCTTGACACATGTCTAAGTGGACCACACACATCAGTATGTATTATTCCAAGAAGATCAGTCGCCCTTTCGGGACGATGTGGAAACGATTTCCTTGTCATCTTGCCCGATAAACAAGATACGCATTGATCAAATGACTCATCATCTGTTGATCTTAAAAGCCCTTCTTGTTGCAGCTTTTCAATACGTTTCTTGCTTATATGAGCATGACGACAGTGCCACAGATAAGTAGAGTCCAAATTACGTTTGACTCTTTCAGTGCTAACATTATAAATAGAATTATTATTTGGTACAAGATCATTCATATCAATTTCATAAATACCATTACTGGGAATAACATTAAAATAATGAACATTGTTCTTAGAAACTGAAATTCCAAAATCCGTAAAACACTGGACAAATCCATTTTCTACCAAACGGTGAACTGAAACAACACCTCTAGTTATAGAAGGTACATAATGACAATTATCTAAACAAATCACTAGGCCATTAGTCAAAATTAAGTCAAAACTTCCAATAGCTTCTACTTATGCACGAACACCATTGCCCACGTACAAATAGAGTGCTCCTTGTTTCAGCTTCCTTGCTTCTCTAAACCCCTGTTTTGTAATACAAACGTGAGTACCACAACCAGTGTCATACACCCAGGATTTATTAGGGAAATCAAATAATTCTATTGTGAAGATACAACTCAGCAAGGTAAGCAGGACAATTCCTCTTACAATGACCCACCTCTTTGCAATGGTGGCAGGTGTCATCCTTAGCTGGGTGCTCTTTAGCAGAAGGTTTAGGGTTTTTAGGCTTAGGGATATAAACTTGTTTATCCTTTCCCTTGCCATTAGCTTTACCCTTACCTTTAGCTTTAAGCGACTTCTTATTGGATTTCTGGATTTTACCATCTTTAATCATCATTACTCGTGGTGTTTCAGCCTTTTTAGGTAAACCCTTTGCATACTCAATGAGCATAGCATGTAGTTCACCAACTGTCTTCCCCATGTTATGCTTGTTGTAGTGAGGCCATTCAAGATTAAACCAACACTAAGCTCTTGTGGGAGCACATAACCAAGACGTTCCAGTTCCACATAATTCTTCATCTAATGACATATGGGCGGTCAAACCACTCCAATCCAGCTTGTTTCTCAAACATAGATTTAAGCTCCTGAAGTATTTCATAACGTGAGGAATTTTTGAATTGTCTTTAAAGTTCAGGAGTCATACTTCCGAGCATAAGACAAGCCACCTCATTATGAATCATATACCGCATTCCACTGCGCAAGTACTCAGAATCGGTAGGTGAAGCAGGGGAAATAGGCTGTTCAATGACAAACAATTTCCTTTTCAACTCTCAAGACTAACTTAAGTTGACGAAACCAGTCATTGAAATTGTTTCCAGAAATTTCAAACATCGACCTGAAAGCCGAATGGTTTATGTTTTAGACAGGTAGTGCCATTTACAAAACATAGTTAAAGTTCAAGAATTAGTATTTTCGATAAAACTTCTTGAAGAAAATTAACTACCCATGTTTAATTAAATAAACAATTAATTTTCCAAAGACTAGGATCCTACTTGACGTACCACCACCACATCAGTTGATCTGCTAGTGATGGTGTACTCAAAAGGTAATTGACGATCAATAATTGCCACCGGTGCAATTCCTAGAACATTATGGGACTTACTTTATTACAATAATTTCTAGTAAGCATGTTTCATCCCATCTATGCCTCGATCTAAGGTCTCACCCATAAACCGATTAAGTCGTCCAATCAAAAACTGTGATTATGTAACACTAACGTCTCACGAAAAAGTGTATAATCACCTTGGGATTACGATCTACATACGTCTCACGCATAGTAAAAAGCATCTACAAGTGTTTTTACAAATTGGATGGCAATAACTTATTTAAAAGGGTATAATATTTGTTGTCACAAATATGTACAAAGAAGCATGCATACATCTTTGTATCATAGATTTTAATAAAAACTTTACTCAATTAAGTTATTTATTACGATATCACATATTTTCAATACATCTAATGTATAAATAGTGTTACCTTTTTAAAATTTGACGATTCAACGTGTTTCCAAATATAAAGATTAAAGAATTGTTAAAAACGTGTACACTGTAGTGACATGTCATGGTTCACGGTAACTCCAATCGAACGCAAAAAGAAGCGGAGAATCAGGTCAGCGCGAAGCATGTTAAAAACCTGAATTCTTTAGGAATGTTGACCACTCCGCCTTAAACTTCTCTTATAGTTTGTTCTAGTGGATGAGCCGTACTTCCCATGAGTCCATAGCGTCCAGTTTTAACCAATCAAATAAAACTTAATTTGGAAACACAATATGAACTATAAATAGTCCATAACAAATCTGATTTCATAATAATTAGTCATGTTTATATTTATTTTCTCATAAGTCCAATACTTAAAATAAAACAATATAAACATAAAACTAATTCACATAACAATTTATTTAAATATAACACTTAACAATTAAGCCATGCAAATATTCATAATGATCCTAATTATCTAATAAATAAAAAAATATGTATGTATCCATATAAGGCTCCTTCGTCCTATAAACTCTGGCCATATCCATCGACATAATCGATTGCATAAGCCTTATATAAATACATACCACATAGCACATAAATTAACTTTTAGGCCCCATTAAGACATTGCCAAGGTCTTTCCTAACTTTTAAAGTCGTGGATCAAAACCACATAAATTTAGTGTTCTATGTTTAAGTCTTGATCATTATATTTGCATAATAATTTTAACAATTAACATGATTAATATCATATATCTTTCCATGATAAAATATGCATGTATTTACCATGAATATCGAACTAACAATTAATTATAACATAAAACCGGATCAATTAACAATTTAAAATACATCAAGTTTTATTCATAAAATTTCATACAACCTAGAAATCGTCTAATTAATTTTAATAACCAATAAAAATTAGATCTTGATGCATAAAGATCGAATCTTGATGCATAAAACGCCCAAAGGGCTTAAAAAATTAATCAAGAACCCTAATTTTTTTTGTCCAATTTTATTCTTGTAATTACAAATTCATATACGATGGCTCGTGATGCCACTGTTGGATTTTACATCTATTAACAATTAAACATATCACGAGTATGCAGCGGAAAGATCAAACACGTATAGAATTATGTAATTAACAAAGGATTGAAGTGTATACCTTTTGCACGAAACGATACACTGATTTAATAGGTAACCGTTAACACCGTCTTCAATATACGCGTGTGTATAATACCACGCGAACCACCAAGATCAAAAGTATGATCTCTCTAAGTTTCCACACACAATACGTTCTTAGCAAACAATGTGTATGCTAGTACTAATAGTGTTTAAACAAACGATCTCTTCGTCTTTGATCCAATCAACACACGAAACACCTTCTTGAGATTAAATCACAAAACAAAACCTTAAAGGTTGTTTGTATGATCACACGACAAGGAGGAGGAGAAAACCGAAACCCTTTGTGGGTTTGGGGCCGGCCGAATACCAAGAGAGACAAGGGAGAGGTTTTTTTGGTTTCAAGTTCTATTTTCAAAACACCATTGGTCCTTCTTTTATAGCCCTCATAGACTTGGTTGGATAACAAGCAATCTCCTCCCATATGAAAGGAGATATTCAGCCATCAAGGAAAAGGGGACAAAACAAATCTTTTCCTTTTTCTCCTGATTCTGCATATCAGTCTTTTAACTATTAACAACTGATATTTTATTCTTGTTAAACCTTTAACCATCATTTGTTTAAACATTAATTAATATATTACATTAATATATTAAATACATTGTTCTACATATTAACGTGTGCGTCCTCTTAAGCTCGAATAATTTCCAGACATATATAATTTATATTTGTTCATATTCCAACACATATGTTGTTGTATACTGTGATAGAATTTCTGATCAATATTTTTTTAGAGATTCGTTAATGGTATTTGTATATGCTGAAGATTGGGTTCTCTTTGTCATTTGTATCTTCTGTTAATGTTGAATCCACTCCTCTCTAAGTCAGTTTGTTTCCTCATTTCAAGTTATATATTTCCGTTTCTCATGGAAATTATGAAACCAGGTTCCAAAAGCGTATATACAACTGCATATTAGTTGTCGTGTGTTTGTGTATCTTCAAAGATCACAAATCTTTCACAATTAGAGCAAGCGGTACGCATGCGCCATGCTACCAGCTCAAAAATGGTTGGCGCCAATGACATCGTGCCTTGGCTGTTAAGTAGCGCCATAGCTTGTTCCTTTTTTTGTCTTTTGTGTATTTAGTAGGGTATGTGTGGACCCATAACATCATTTTTTTTGCTATGGCTTGAGCCAACAAGGGAGCCACCCGAATGTGGTGCCATAGCAATTTTGGTGCCATAACAATTTTGCTGACGTGGCGGCACTTTTTGTGCTATGGCTTGAAGTCATGGCACCACTGTACCCAGTGCTCTTAGGTACAAGGGGTACTGCAGCGTTATATGCACATTTGGTGATGTATGGCGTGGAGTAAAATATGGATATATATATATATATATATATTTGAGCAAAAGAAGGTTTTTTGGCTATTGGAAATGAGGCCGTTTAGTTAGTGAAAAATATCCTATTTTTCTAGGAAATTTTTCTGGTGAAAAAGAAATTATTGAAAATCTGTTTAGTTGCATTTTTTTAACATTTTTCAAAAAAAGTGGAATTCCCATTCCCACTTTTTTTTTTAATTTTTCAAAAAAAAATGAAAAATCCATTTTATCATTTTCACTTTTTTCTTTCTCATTTTCTTCTCAATAAAAAGGAATTAAGATCTTTAAAACATCAAATATACACCGTTTCTCTCGTGTCATCCTCCATCGTCCATTCTAACCGCCATTTTTAATTATTTTTAAAAATTTTTGGTTTATATATTTTCATACATTTTTATTTAAAATAAAAAATGAAAAATATACTCTATCTAAACGGATTTTCAAAATTCTCAACTCTTCTCTAGAGAAGAAAAATCATTCCTTTTTCTAGGAATTTAAAAACTGAAAAATTTTCACCAACTAAACGGCCCCTTAGTCGTTGGATTTTTTTAATTTTAAAAAAAAAAGAACAAGAAGAAAAGATGCTAATAACCGGTCGTTATAGCCATGGCGCAAAACCTATGGCATGGCCTATAGCGCCAGTCATGGTATACTATGGTTGTGTCATGCATAGGTCCAATGGCGTGGGTATAATAGCGGGTACTTTAAACACATCCACAATAAGAAGTTTACGAATAGGTCTAAAACTCTTAAACATGTTTATCTTTCTTTTTGGGTAAAGAAATAAACATGTTTATCTTTTGTAAGTATAGTGATTATTTATTTTTAATCTATATATGTGACATGAAGACTAAGGAAGTGTTTGTTTGGAGGATATAAGAATCAAACAATGGCATTTATAGTCATTTCAAATGTTTGGTTAGAGATTTATTGTCAAAGAATGTTTCCAAGAATGATAGATGCATACTAATGGGGAGGGGTGCCTTTTGCTAACCATTCCTGTGAGGCCCACATATTTTATTACTTCCATCACAAAATTAATGAAATTTAAACTCTTAAATGGACCCTACTAAATGTGATACCCATACCTAAGACTTTATACCAAATAACAATAATAGAATTGATAACCCCAATCCCATACACCCCTTTATCAAAACCATACCTTTAGTGATTCCGGATAACTTACCAAACGCACCCTAAAGTTTATAATTTTATGCATGTGTTATGGGAGAAAAACTTACAAGTTTGTAACAAATTTATACAACATGTTGTAAAAGATTATATATCAATTCAAAATGTTTATAAATTACCGATTTGACAGGGCATATCAAGCTTACAACGTGTGAAACTTCATCAATGTGGATGCTTGTATTAAAGAAAAGCATGATTTAATTCATAAGCTTCTCAATATAACTTCTATTTAAACTACTAGCTTAACCCAATGTTCTTTATAAATAACTTGAAACTGAACCAATCTAACATTCAACAACTTCTATTCTAAAGTTTTTGTGGGTTGGTTATGCTAAAAAAACATAACTGCCAAGTAATTATCTAGTTTTTTTTTACAACAATTGGTGAAAATGTAAACTTAGTTGATTCTTTTGAAACTCAACCTTAGGGCGTACTTGGTTCATTATGGAGGAATGGTAATGGAAATGGCAAAGATAATGCTAAGGAATATAATGAGCATTCCTTAGTAATATATTAATAATTGACGTTGCTTGGTTCATACGGTTGGGATTTAATATTCTAGGTAATCAGTTTAGCTACGAGTACGCAGCGGATTAGATCTAGTTAAGGCACATAGAATTAACACTTAATAAAGTAAATAATTATAACATAAAAAGTAAATAATTACTTACCTCTTGATCAATTGACTTGCCAATCTGACGGTTGCTCCACATATACAAACATCAACAGTATGAGTTAATGCTAGTCTTCCTTCCAACAGAACCAAACACCACGTTTAATCAATTACAAACCACTTTGAGCTTCTTGTAATCGAAAACCAAGTAAAAAAGAAAGACAATGTAAAAAACATGCAGAAGGATGAAAAGGGGATCGAAAAAAGATTAGTAAGAGAGTGCAATTTAAAGATTGAGTAAGAAAGCATAAATGAGTGAGGTAAAATAAAAAAAATCCCCAACACATACCAGCAGCCCGGGCCTCTTCGGTTAAACTCCCCCTAAATAATTCCTGCCCTCCTCCACCCCATCGATGATCCCACAAAACACCACAAACCCCTCGGACCCACTGTCCCCAGCACCTCCACCCCCGCGCGCCCCCCACAGAACCCCAACCGGACCCATCCCCCCTAGCCCAATCCTTCATGCCCCTCCCCTCGACCCTCTCCCTCTCACAGCCCTTGGCACCCAATAGGACTCCCCTTACCCTCAACCCCCAGATACCCCCAGACACCCACCTACCACTAAATCAAGACACACCAACATCGACCCCGTCATGGCCCCCCCTCCTAACAAAACATCCCAAACCTCCCTCTACCCATCATAGAGTCGCACTCCCTCTTTTCCTCCCCCGCCCCCCACTTCCCCTCCAGTCTCCCCCATGCACCCTTCCCCCACCATCACCCGCCTCGATCCACCCCTTCGACCCCCCCCTCTCCCCCTCCCCTCCCCCCTCCCCACTTCGCTCCCGCCCCCTCTCACCCCCTCCCCCTAAAACCTCCCTACCACCTCCACTCCTCACCCCCACCCCCAAGCCCCCCCGCCCACCCATCCCTCCCACAATCCACACCCTCCCACCCCCGCCCCGTCGCTCCCCCCCCCCCCCCCCTCCCACCCCCCCCCCACCCGCCCCCCGCCCCCCCCCCCCCTCCCACCCCCACCCCCCGAGCCTCTGCCCCGCCCCCCCCCCCCGCCCCCCCCCCCCCTCCCTCAAATCCAACTTCGCTGCGGCGTCACGCATAACCCTACACCCCACCACCCCCTCCCCAGCCCAACGCCTCAACCCAACAAACGTAAAGGTGACACACCGTAAAAACACACCCCTACATACTTTATAACCTTAAACCCCAGCACCCCCACACCCCACAAATTGAATCAACTAAATTCACGCTAAAGGATAACCTCCCCCGAAAAAACCTAGTGTATATCTGAATATTCCAAAAGGTGAGAACCGAAAAACCGAAAACCATATGGGAGTTTTGATGAAAACGGTGGATGGGAGAGAAGAACCAAACATCCCTTGAAGGTAATTCTGTTTGGAATAATAAGGGAACATGGAGACACCAAAACTTCTTTAGGTATATAGGATTGAGTGTTGAATGACATAATGAGGTATGGTAATAAGGTTTTACATATGCCCATAATCCTAATTCTTGTCAAACAAGAAAACCTCAATGTTTCCCTTTCCCCCCCTCTCCATAACCGACCCAAACAACCCTCTAGAACCCTTTGGGGTTTCGGCCAAACAATGGCACCCCACGGGTTTAGGTTTTGTTCGTTTAAGTCACTTGGTTTCGTATTTTAAATACTCGTTATACTTTATTAAACAATTAACAATAAATAACGATTATTTAAATATTGTCGTGAAGTAAAACATACTATGTTGTTTAACGCGTGTGCCCCCAATAGGCTCACGTATTTCTAACGTATAACTTGCGGAACCGACTACCAAAATCCAACAGCTCCCACTTGGGAGGCGGAGTAGCGGGATACAGATATACTGCTAATTGGCAACGTCTAGCAAACACAACAAATACCTTAGATTCGAATACTTGAGATAAATAAGTTTCAAGATCAATCTCAGCTTTATTATTGGGTTAGTTTATTTCTTGCTTTAATCATCATCCCTTTGTTCTAGATACCCTTAAACCATGGATATGGATCCTAACTCATTCCATATAGTTTAAATTATGTTTCTCGTTATAGAGTTAATTCAGATTTACCAAATGTAATCAAGAATCATCTTGTATTACCCTTTGGGCACGGCCATGCAATTATCTGATTAATTCTGGAGAGGGCCCATGGTATCTTACTGCACATATCAAGTGGAGGAACAAATTCTTTGTTGACTACAAGTGTTGTAGATGCTGCTTCACATCACTTCCAAGAATAGCCTTTATGACTACCTTATTCAGGATAGCGTTTGACTTAGACTCAAAAAGTGATATCCACACATGCAGAACTTGCTTGTATCTCAAGTCTAAGGACGACTTTTAAACCATTTTTGACATTTACTCATGACGAGGATCCAAAAGTAAATATTCGAAGGTGGGGTATCCAATATGCATCCCTTGTGAATACACATGAGTTTGGCGGGAACAATCCATATATTCAAAGAATATAACCAACACTCACATTTGCCTTATGTAACAATATTCCCATATTGTTAACCGACAATGGATATATTTAGAATGATAAATCATTCAAGGATTAAACATGCAAATATAGAATAACAGTTATTATATGATTGAAAAACAAATACCAAGTATCTTCATTCATCAGAAATTAAAAACTGTCTTACAATTCCAAATTATCCAAATACTAATAAACACAGATTTACATGAGACTACTAGCTGGTATCATTCCTATTTTCTCAGTCAATTCAGAATGTTTAGGAAATGCTAAAGCCTTTGTAAAAGGGTCAGCTAAGTTGTCATCTGTGTCAACTTTATCTATCTTTACATCACCCATTTCTATGGTTTCTCGAAGATAGTGAACTTTTGCGCGAAAATGTCTTGCACCTTTAGTGACTCCATGATCTTTCGCTATTGCTATGGCTCCAGTATTATCACAATACATATTTATGGGTTCTTCAATTGTGGGAACAACACCAAGCCCAGAAATGAATTTACGAATCCATACAGCCTCTTTCGATGCATCAAAGGCAGCGATATATTCAGCATCTGTAGATGAAGTAGCAAAAATACTTTGCTTTATGATTTTCCAGTCAACAGCACCTCCATTTAAAACGAACACATATCCAGTCTGAGACTTCATGTCATCAGCATCCGTCAGATATCCAGCATCAGTGTAGCAAGAAACCCTAAGCTCTTGTTTGTAAGAAACATATCTTTAGTATTGCGAAGATACTTCAGAATGTTCTTAACAGCAGTCTAGTGTTCATCATCTGGATTCTGTTGAAATCAACTTGTTATGTTTTGAGCGAACACAACATCGGGACGAGTACATCTCACAGCATATATAATTGACCCAACAGCCAAAGCATATGGGATATTTTGCATGCGCCGAATTTTAACAGGTGTTGAAGCACCGTGTGATTTTCTCAATTTTAGCTTTTCTTGCATTGGGATAGTGCCACGTTTTGAATTCTCCATATAAAATCTTTTCAAGATTTTCTCAATGTAATCGCTTTGACATAAACCAATTAACCGCTTCGATCTATCTCGGTAGATCTTGATTCCAAGAATATATGCAGCTTCTCCTAAATCTTTCATAGCAAAACATCTTCCAAGGTAGGATTTTACATCTTGTAACATTGGAATATTGTTTCCCATGATTAATATGTCATCAACATACAAGATTAGTGTTAGAAACAAGAAAAGTCTCGGTCACTTCTAATAGTTAACTAGTCAAAGCCCGTAGTTAGTAAATGTTTAGTATCATAAGCTAATATGGCCTAAAGGCCCATGGAGAGCCTCCCAAGGCCCATGGCCGGCCACTATTGTTGTTTAAATACCCTCTTCATGCCTTGGAGAGGGTGTTGGTTGGTTGTATTCTCATATCACATAATGCATTTTATGTTTATCACTTTCTCTCTCTAGAAAATACATCCTTCCTTCCACTTTCTCTCACTAGTTCTTACTTCTCATATATCAAAGATTACTTGTATCCTACAATTGTTATCAAGAGCCATGGAGTGATTTGCTTTGTTCTTGTGTTTGTTTTTTTTGTTTTGTTTGGTTCGTTTTTTCGTACACCTTTTACTATTTTCTTTTGTTTTCAAAGCTTAGTAGTACACTAAAAGATCATTTACCTAGGTAAATTTGATCTAGTATCCTTGGATATAGGTGTATTTGCTTTGGATCAAAGAAAAATTCATTTTTGTTCATCTTTTGTTTTCAAAAAACCTTATAAAGTACAAATCTTGATTTTGAAATTTTCGGCTTAAAAACCAAAAAGTTGTCATTTTTAAGGTACCTATAGGTTTAAGAATACTAGTTGTACAAGAAATTTTGGGGAAAAACAATCAAAAAGGTGTCTTTTTGTGTTTTAGAGATTTTGAGTTTCGTCCGTGTGTTGCACGAATTCGCAATTCTCAGTTCTATCCGAATTTGCAATTTTCATTGTATCCGAATTTGCAATTTTATTTGGTGTCCGAATTGGCAGTTTTGCTTCATAGCCCGAATTTGCAGTTTTTAGAAGGACCCGAATTTGCAGTTTTTAGAAGGACCCGAATTTGCAGTTTTTGAAGGATCCGAATTTGCAGTTTTTTTGAAGGACCCGAATTCGCAGTTTTTTTTAAGGACCCGAATTAGCAGTCTTTTAGAAGGACCCGAATTTGCAGTTTTTATTAAGGACACGAATTTGCAAATTTTCTAAGGACCCGAATTTGCAATTTCACTTAATCAAACGAATTTGCAACGTTTAACTTAAAAACTCAAAAATTGTTTCATCAAAATTATACGGTTTATCTCTTTGACTTGTAAAATCCCGTGAAACATTAAATTGTTTTCCCGGTTTAGTCAAGAATTGTAAAATCCCGTGTAGTTTCTTGAATTCAAACACTTAAAAGACAACTTAATCAATCACAATTTCTTTCTACCACCGATCGATCAATCAGTAATCTTTTTTATACCACTTTATCAATGACGACTCTTGCTGATAAGTCACTTCTCTCGGGTGGTGACAACAAACCACCGATGCTTGAAAAACACTTGTATGACTCGTGGAAAAGCATAATGGAACTTTATATGATGAATAGACCTCATGGTAGAATGATTCTTGCTTCTGTTGAAAAAGGTCCACTTGTTTGGCCAACAATTACAGTGGATGGTGTAACCAGACCAAAGGAATATACTGAATTAACTCCCGCAGAAACCATTCAAGCTGATTGTGACATCAAAGCAATAAACATCATTCTACAAGGCCTTCCAACTGAAATTTATGCTCTTGTTAGTCAACATCATGTAGCCAAGGATATTTGGGAGAAAATCAAACTGCTCATGCAAGGAACGTCGTTAACAAAGCAAGAACGAGAGTGTAAGCTGTACGATGAATTTGATAAGTTTACATACAAGAAAGGAGAGTCGTTACACGAGTACTACTTGAGATTCACTTTGCTACTCAATGATATGAATATTTACAAGATGCCACTGGAGCAATTTCAAGTCAATACCAAGTTTCTAAATACTCTTCCTGCTGAATAGAGCAAATTCGTTATTGATGTTAAGTTGGTCAAAGATTTGCATACTACTAATGTTGATTAGATTCATACTCACTTGGAACAACATGAACGACATGCAAATAAAGTTCGATTGATGCACGAAAGTAACTCCGATCCTCTTGCTTTAGTTGCATCTCAACAAATGACACAGTCTCCTTATCAATCTCATCAGCACTCTTACCAGAACTCTCAACATCAACAATTTGTTTCACATTATCAATCTTCACAGTATGGATCACCTTTTGAATCTCAACAATATTCAGTCAATCAATCATCAACACCTCATTTAATCACTTATCCTCCCAATAAATATCAAACCTCAGCTCACCATAACATTTATTCTCCATCATCATCCATCCCTCAAATTGAATACTCTCCCATAGTCAACCAACAATCTGAATTTTCCCAATTAGACTCATGTCTAACTATTCTAGTTTTCAAGCACGGTGATGATCCAATTGATGCTATCAATCATGTGATGTCATTCTTGTCTGATGTAGTCAGTTCCCGCTATCTTACTACCAACAACCAGCTGAGGAACTCGTCAAACCCAAGACAACAAGCCACCATTAATGATGGAAGAGTAACCGTACAACCAGTTCAGGGGAGACAAATTTCTTATGCTG
>BQNB010150962.1:0-15965 GCA_026074375.1 Tanacetum coccineum
AACTCAAATTAATCACAAGAAGAAGCCGTCAAGAAACTCACAGCTCTCATGCTAGTGGTTCTGGTGCAGATGAAGGAACTGGTGTTACACCAGGGGTTCCCGATGCACCTGATTATGACTCAGAGGATGATATCTCTTGGAAATCAAGTGATGATGATCAAGCTGATGAGCAAGCTGAAGATGATGAAGATGCAGGTAAAAATGACATTAATGAGACCACTCAGGATGATGAAGATGATGATGACCATGACGATGATGAGAAAGTTCAAGATGATGATGAACAAGATGTTGATAAGACAGTTCAAGAAGATGATGATGAAGAGCAGACTGAATCAGATGATGATGGTGATGATTTTGTCCATCCAAAGCTCACAACTCATGATGATGAGATAATACATGAAGAGGATTCTGATGAAGATGATTCTAGTATTTCAACATCAAACGATGAAGATAGTGACAATGAAGATGAAGGAACGAATGTTGAAGGAGCAAAGTCGAATGAAGAGGCTACATATGAAGAAGATCAAGGAACTGAGGCAGTCAAAGATACCAATACCGATCTTGATGGAAGAGATAAAGTAATGACAGATGTTATACTACCACAGGGTCATGCAACCCAGGAAATTGAAGACACTCATGTGACCCTAACTCCGGTTAATCCTGATGGTCAACAACAGAGTTCGTCTGTATCTTCTGGATTCGTCTCCAACATGCTGAATCCAAACCAAGATACTGGTGTTGATGATATTTTTCGACAACATACTGAAGCCACTTCTCTCATTGATACTTCTGTTACAGCCATCATGGAGCCATCCTTTACTGCACAAATCAATCGCCCTCCAACACCGCATCCTATCGTCATTCAAACACAACAACCACCAATTATGACACCGGCAACTACTACAAGCTCCTTACTACAAAATCTTCCTAACTTTGCCTCGTTGTTTGGCTTTGATCACAGACTGAAAACGTTAGAAGACAACTTCTCAGAACTCAGGCAAACCAATCAATATGCTGAAGCGCTCTCCTCTATTCCTAGCACCGTTGAGCAATATCTAGCGAATAAAATGCAGGAAGCAGTGGACGTTGCAGTCCAATTGAAGTATGAGAGAATTCGAGAAGAGTCTACTACTGCAAATCAACAATTCCTTGATTCAATTGATGACGGAATGAAGAAAATCATCAAGGAACAAGTCAAAAAGGAAGTCTCCAAAATTATTCCTAAAGTTGAGAAGTTCGTAACCGATCAACTCGAGTCTGAGGTTCTGGTGCGATCATCAAAGGAAGCCAACACATCTCATGCTGTAGCTACAAATCTTTCAGAATTAGAGCTGAAAAAGATCTTAATTGACAAGATGGAAGCTAACAACTCTATCAACAGGTCAGACATTCAGAGACAGCTATACAAGGCATTAGTTGAGGCGTATGAAGCTGACAAAATCTTGTTAGATACATATGGCGATACTGTCACAATTAAAAGACCTAGAGATGGTGCAGATGATGATCAAGAACCCTCCGCTGGAACAGACCGGGGGTCCAAAAGAAGAAGGTCAGGAAAGGAACCTGCTTCTACCAGTGCTCCAAGTGAAACGACAACCAAGACAGCAGGAAAGACTACCGGTACAGGATCTCAGACTCACAAGAAATCTGCTAGCCAATCTGCTCCGGTAGAGGAAGCTATGCAATCTACAGATGTCTTTAAAGGACCTGCAGACCAGGAGTTCGAAACAGGTGTCCAAGATGAACAAGCAGAAGAAGAGGTCCAACATCTTCCTGATTGGTTTCAAAAACCTACGAGACTACCTTCTCCTGATCATGCATGGAATAAGTCTGTTCCTGCCGTTCATGAAACTGTCCAACCTTGGTTAAGCAATCTGGCACAACAAGACCCTCGAGAGTCGTTTGATGAACTAACCGATTCTACATTTGACTTCTCCGCTTTTGTGCTGAACCGGCTAAATGTTCAAACTCTAACACCTGAATTGCTAGCTGGTCCAACATTTGAGCTGATGAAAGGCACTTGCAAGAGTTTGACTGAACTGGAATATTTTTGTGAGGAGGTCTACAAAGCCACAACCGAGAAATTAGACTGGATCAACCCTGAAGGTCGCCAATATCCGCATGATCTGCGACAGCCACTACCGTTAGTTCCAAATTCTCAAGGTCGTCGTGTTATACCATTTCATCACTTCATCAATAACGACCTGGAATACCTACGTGGTGGTGTGTCAAGCCGAAAGTACTCTACTTCAGTAACGAAGACTACGGCTGCAGATTACGGACATATCAAATGGATAGAAGACTTAGTGCCTAACTCAATGTGGAGTCAAACGATCGTCAAATACGACAAATTCGCCCTCTGGGGAATCTCGCATTGGGGCAAAAAGCGAAGACAGTTCTATGCATTTGCAACCTTAAGGGAATCAGCTCGGGACGTCTATTCAAAAAGACGGATCATTGCTGTCACTAAGGTTGAAATAGTCGAATGGCATGATTATAAGCATCTTGACTGGATTACAGATGAAGACAAGGGCTGATTTTGCAAATTACTCGAAGTAACAAGTGGGGGGGCAAAACTGCCAAGTCCCCATACTTGTATTACACAAGGACGTGTACTGCAATAAGCAATATAACCCTTGGGGGGTTATATTGCCAATTCCTCAAAGTTATTAAAACACAAGGACCGTGGGTGCAACAACCACACACACCATGAGGGGCCAATTTTGCCCAATCCCTAAAATATTACCTGTCACCCCCTTTCTTTTTCATAACACCCTTTCCCGCCATTTTTGAATCCCAAAAACCCAGGACCAACTCACGGGTTAACTCCCTCTCTTTTACCCTGCAACCCAAACCACCCCATGGATAAACCTTTCCCCCTCCTCCACTAAACTTTCCCAGCTGTAAGATTGCCAAGTTGGCAATCCCACAACTCCCCAAGCTTGATTCGACGGCTCGGATGGCTTCTAAAGAAACCCAAGGAATTTGAAGGGCCAGGATCATTGTTTCTTTGCACTCTCACAACAAGCACACTCTTTTTTTGTGTCTACAAACAAGCACAAATGCAAGAAGACAAAGAGGACATAAGCCCCAGTCGTTTTTACTATTTAAACAATGTAAAGCCATTGTGGCTGAGGAGTGTAGGTGGAAGACCATACGGGGGTGACCTACGGCTTCTACAAAGGACCATATGATTTATCATATGTTGTTCTCATATTAAAAAGGTCAATCCTCGTAAATACTTTTATCTTGTGAATATGATCATTAATAGTGTAGATTTTTGGTGAAAACATAAGATGTGTTCGAGTACAAATTTTTTAAGAATTTCTTAGTAAATTCAAAATTTTTTAAATAATTGTACTCGGTACCATCTTATAATCCCTCACAAGTTGAGGGGGAGCAATAACATGTTCCAATCTGCTAGCATATCTCATTTTGTCCCCGAACGGTTAATCAATTGATATCCAAAATATCAAGGGATTAACATTTTGGATAAGGGGAGAAAATGTGATTAACATGGACTTAATGCATATTGACAAAAGTGATCAAATAAAATGGACTCAATGCGCTTCACACTTAGCATGTACTACGATCAATGAATGCAACATCTTAAGGGGATTTTTAGTATGATGAAAACTCGCAAAGTGTAAATCGTTTGATTAATGTATTATCAAAACACTTTGATTGAAAATTTCAATGTTTTTTGGAAAGGATCGTGATAAAATATCCAAAAGACAGACCAGGTTCTTCAAATTTATGAAGTTTATAAGCAGGTTAGGGCCTTAGGTATTCAGATCCCATGATCCAGCCATAACCGAGGATCTACCTAGGATATCCACTAGTTAGATGTAAAATCCTTAGGTATGATATAAAAAGGAGAAAAATGTGAGAAAAGGAGAAATAATTGCCGACTGAGATGGAGCTAACACTAAAACAAACCCAACAAGGTTGTTATATGAAGTCTCGGTATGCATTGAAAGGGTGAAGAATGAAAAGAAATGTAAGCATAAGGGTGAAAATAAAGAAGCCTCCTACACATAGGCAGAAACCGGTCAATACATATGCTGTCAGAAAAACTTAGGTGGTAATTCTGACAGTTGAAGACAGTCATGGACCCAGTGACGCTATGCACATCCCTCCCTAGCTACTCAAGGTCTCTCAAAAGACTCTTGTTTCATTTCTCACGGAGATTACACGCATTTCTATCAACTTTCTCACTCCGAGTTAGTTGATATTGAAAAGGTGGCAGTCTGCTCCAGCCTCCGATCACTAAAATTAAAAGTTCACTATTGAGTCTAGAGCCAAAAGAGATCATCCAGTAATCTCATTAGGACACTTGTCATAATTTAGCTTGTTATCTCACACAATGTGAATATCAAGTAATTTCATTAGAGTCCTACGCAAGATCCTTGTGATTTTGCCAGAACATCAGAGTGAATTCATTCACAATGAAGATGGAAATCCTGCTTGAGCCAACATCAAACAAGCTCATGGTAGGTAACTTGTGCGATTCTTTATGAATCAAACTTGTGACAACTGGAAAGAAACGATGGTACGATTCTATAAGAATCAAACTTGTTCCAGGAAATCGATCAACGGTTGTTAATGAATTTTTTGAAATGATAAACACTCTCGGTGTGTCACAAAAACAATTTTGTAAGTGATACACCGATTGATTTTCAAATCAATTTTCTATATCAATCGGTGAGATAGTAACTCACTGGTTCACTCTTATCGTGCTGTCTGCTTTGAGACGTTCCGATAATGAGAACATGCTGAGTACGATGAATCTAATACTTATGTGTTAGAAAGATTCAATACTACAGCTGGAAATCCTGTCAAGAATATTCTTCTTAAATTGAATCTATCTGATCACAGGTCGATCCTCATGGATCTGAAGGTTACTCCAACCAAACCTGGGCGAATGACAAAGCCATATTCATCCCCCCACTTTATTGCTAAAGTTTTATGTAGGCTATTTAAAGATGGTGGTGGAGGTCCCTGATTCCAGCTGGCTCACAAGATCCATAGCCACATGCTCATACCCGACCGACAAACATAAAGACATCATGAAAGCTCAAGTATATGTTTCAAGACTTCCGCTACCCTGATACCACACATCTTTCTCGAAGTGTCGATGTATTAAAATTAAAGAATTTCAAGAAAGATGCAACATTAAAGCTTTCCAAGATATCAAATCAAGAATGGTATGAGCATGTCGGTCCAGAAGTCGCAAGTCCACAAGATGGCAAAGTTACAAGATGGCGAAGAGATTGTGCTTGGTTGATGATCTCAAGATGCTCAAGATCACAATGTCAAATACAAGTTCAAGGAACAAGCTCAATCCAGAAGTCAATGATCACTACAACATATTCTCAAGAGAAAGTTAAGAGTACGAGCTAAAGACTAAAGATGAAGCATAGTATGCTATGTTTAAAGTTTTGTAAATTGGAGTGACCTCCCTTAAGGGGAGATTGTTGGAAACACAAAAAGTGTCGGTCACTTCCAAGTTGTAACAGTCTTAGCTCGTAGTTTATGTAATGATTAGATTAGTAATCTAGTCCGGCCCAAGACCCATGGGAAGCCCATCATAACCTATGGGCTGGCCTTTAGGTACTATATAATCCCTCTCCTAACCTTGGAGAGGGGTTGGTACATTCGATCAATATTGCCAACACCTTATAGTTTGTAAAAGACTTAGGAATACTTGGAAATACTTTCATAGTTTTAAAAAGCCTTGAAGTTGATCCTCACGTGATATATATAAGCTTATATATTCTTAAAACACGATCTCGAGTATGTGTGCGTACAAAGTTTTGCTGATTCTGACGTGTCAAAACTAGCAAGGGGGAAAGAGTAGATGTATACCTGATAGTGTCCATGGCCTTCTTTTAAGGTTACCTTCTTTGAATTTTAGGCCTTTCTTTGTTTCTTTCGGGTGTACTATTTCAAATCACATGGTGGAAGAGACATCTAGTCATTAGTCAGTATGCATCATTTGAGTCCCTAGGGGGAAGTGTTGGGAGTATAATTATTTAAAACATGAGAAAAGTTCTTTCTGATTCACTAAATGCTTCCTCAAACGGTCAATCCCTAAGCTTATTCTTAAAAGAAGTAGAAATATTTGATAAAAGAGGTACACATAGGTATGATGATTCTTTAAGTTAGTCAGTATTCTGCAGAAAGAAATGAGTACATTTAGGACTTAGTTGACTTAGGTGTTATCATTTTGACTACTTAGAGGGAATAATTGTGACATTCGGGACTTAGTTGACTTTGATGTTGCAATTTATATCATCAATATCCTGAAGAGAGAAATGCGCTCATCCGGGACTTAATTGACTTTGGTGTTGCGGTAACAAATTCTTGAAAGGGTTAACTGTGTACTTCAGATATCTGGGATTTATACATTAAGACTGCTTGATGCGGCTTAAAAGAAAGTTCTGAATCTACTCAAGAAAGGATTGCTGGTTTAGGGGGAAGCTAAGACAACATCAACACCGACATCACCAACCTCACAAGCTCAAGTTACATATGTATCTGAATCTGTTTCATACTCGAAGTTTGAAGCAAAGACTTTCGTAACTTGGAAAGAAAGTTGAAGCAATGTCGAAGAGTGCTTGAACAGAGATAGATCAGATTGAAAACCTCTTGAAAGAAAGAAGGTTAATGAGGAGCTTAGAAAAGGTTGTTGGTGGGAGATTGTACGAAGGAGACCTACGGCTGCTTCAAAGGACCATATGATGTTCTCATCATTCAGGTCAAACCTCGTATATAATAATCTTGTGAATATATAAAGTGTAGACTTAATGGTGATAATAAGGAGTGCTCGAGTACAAAATTTTCAAGAATTTCTTAGTAAATTCAAAATCTTTCAAATTATTGTACTCAGCACTGTCTTATAAACCCTCAAACGTTAAGGGGGAGCAATAATATGTTCCATTCTGCTAGAATATATCATTTTGTCCCCGAACGGTTAATCAATTAATATCCAAAATATCAAGGGATTAACATTTTAGATAAGAGGAGAAAATGTGATTAACCTGGACTTAATGTATATTGACAGAAGTGATCAAATAAAATGGACTCAATGCACTCCACACCTAGCATGTACTACGATTACGATGCACATGTTAAGGGGGAGCTTTTAGTGATGATGAAAAACTCTCAAAGTGTAAATCTTTTGATATTTATATCAAACACTTTGATTGAAATTTTCAATGTTTTTGGAAGGATCATGATGAAATACCCAAAAGACCGACCATGTTCTTAAATTTATGAAGTTATAAGGCGGTTAGGCTTAGGTATTCAGATCCCATGATCCAGCCAAAACCGGAGGGATCTACCCAGGGATATCCACTAGTTAGTGTAGAAGTCCTTAGGTATGATTAAAAAGGAGAAAAAGTGAGAATCGAGAATAATGCCGACTGAGATGGAGCTAACACTGGAACAAACCCAACAAGGTGTTAGTTATGAAGTCTCGGTAAGCATTGAAGGGGTTGAAGAATGAAAAAGAAATGACAAAAAAAAAAGGATAAAGGTGAAAATAAAAGAAGGCCCACTATACACATAGGCAGAAACCTGTCAATACATTATGCTGTCAGAAACACTCAGGTGTAGTCTGACTTAAGACATTTCATGGAGACCCAGTGACGCTATGCACAACCCCTCCCAGCCACTCAAAGTCGGAAAGACTTTGTTTCAAAACTCACGGAGATACACTCATTTCTATTGACTTTCTCACTCCGAGTTAGTTGATATTGAAAAGGTGGCACTCAGCTCCAGCCTCCGATCACTAAAATTAAAAGTGCACAATTGAGTCTAGAGCCAAAAGAGATCATCCATTAATCTCATTAGGACACTTGTCATAATTTAGCTTGTTATCTCACACAATGTGAATATCAAGTAATATCATTAGAGTCCTACGCAAGATCCTTGTGATTTTGCCAGAACATCAGAGTGAATTCATTCACAATGAAGATGGAAATCCTGCTTGAGCCAACATCAAACAAGCTCATGGTAGGTCAACATTGTGAGATTCGTTATGAATCAAACTTGTGACAACTGAAAGAAACGAATGGTGTGAAATTCTATAAGAATCAAACTTGTTCATGGAAAGGGGGGGGGGAGGGGGAAAATGGGGGGAAATGGACCGATGGTTGTTAATGAATTTTTGAAATGATAAACACTCTCGGTGTATCACAAAACAATTTTGCAAGTGATACACCGATTGATTTTCAAATCAATTTTCTATATCAATCGGTGAGATAGTAACTCACTGGTTCACTCTTATCGTGATGTCTGCTTTGAGACGTTCCGATAATGAGAACATGCTGAGTACGATGAATCTAATACTTATGTGTTAGAAAGATTCAATACTACAGCTGGAAATCCTGTCAAGAAGATTCTTCTTAAATTGAATCTATCTGATCACAGGTCGATCCTCATGGATTTGAAGGTTACTCGAACTAAACCTGGGCGAATGACAAAGCCATATTCGTCCCCCCGCTTTATTGCTAACTGTTGTATTGCAGGAAACTTAAAAAGGGTAGTAAAGGTACCTATTTCCAGCTGTCTCACAAAGATCCATAGCCACATGCTCATACCCTACTGACAAACATAAAGACATCATGAAAGCTCAAGTACATGTTTCAAGACTTCCGCTACTCTGATACTACACGTTTTTCTCGAAGTGTCGAAGTGTTAAAATTAAAGAATTTCAAGAAAGATGCAACATTAAAGCTTTCCAAGTCAATCAAGTTAAGAATGGTATGAGCATGTCGGTCCAGAAGTCGCAAGTTCACAAGATGGCAAAGTTTCAAGATGGCGAAGAGATTGTGCTTGGTTAATGATCTCAAGATGCTAAAGATCACAATGTTAAATACAAGTTCAAGGAACAAGCTCAATCCAGAAGTCAATGATCACTACAACATATTCTCAAGAGAAAGTAAAGAGTACGAGCTAAAGACTAAAGATGAAGCATAGTATGCTAGGTTTAAAGTTTTGTAAATTGGAGTGACCTCCCTTAGTGGGAGATTGTAGGAAACACAAAAAGTGTTGGTCACTTCCAAGTTGTAACAGTCTTAGCTCGTAGTTTATGTAATCATTAGATTAGTAATCTAGTCCGGCCCAAGACCCATGGGAAGCCCATCATAACCCATGGGCCGGCCTATAGGACCTATATAAGCCCCTCTCCTAGCCTTGGAGTGGGTTGGTTGTTCCATTTTCCATATTCCATCTTTATACAATTCATCCATTTTTCCATCCAATCTATCTCTAACATTACAACCCACATCTCACTCTTGTTCTTGGTTTGATCATAAGATTACTAGAATTCTACACATTGGTTTAGAATCCTCTAGACCGAATTTCTCAAGCATTTCTTTATTATACTTAGATTGATTACAGAAGATACCATCTTCCATTTGTTTTATTTGTAATCCAAGGAAGAAGTTAAGTTTATCCATCATGCTCATCTTGAACTCGTCATGCATGATTTGGGAAAATTCATCACACATATCTTGACAAGTCGAACCGAATATAATGTCATCGACATATATTTCAACAATAATGAGATTTGAACTTTTCTTTTTAGTAAAAAGAGTGTTATCTACCATTCACATTTTATATTCATGTTTAATAAGGAAAGATTTTAATCTATCATACCAAGCTTTGGGTGCTTGTTTAAGACCTTATAAAGCTTTCTTTAATTTATAAACATGATTTGGTTTTTCAAAATCAATGAATCCCGGAGGTTGGGCCATGTATACCTCCTCTTGATAAAACTGTTCAAGAATGCACTTTTTACATCCATTTGGAATAGTTTAAAATCTAAGGCACAAGCATAAGCTAATAATATTCTAATGGACTCAAGTCTAGCAACCAAGGCATAAGTTTCATCATAACCTAGCCTTATTTCGAGAAACAATACCGTTCTCGTCTAAGTTATTTCCAAATACCCACTTAGTTCCTATGATTGTCATATTCCTAGGTTGAGAAACTAGCTCCCAAACGTCATTGGCAACGAATTGATTTAATTCTTCTTGCATGGCGACTATCCAACATTTATCTCCTAATGCTTCATTCACATTCTTAGGTTCTATATTTGATATAAAACAAAAGAAGTTAATTTTGTTTTAGGCTTGTGACCTAAGGGTTCTTTGGTTAAGGTTTCCTATGACATTTTCTAATGGATGGTTCCAAGATTCCTTAATGTTGACTATTTCATCGATCTCACATCCACAATGTCGTTTTCTGGGTTTTTCTTTTTGGTGACCTTAATTACTTCTTCTTCATCTAAGTCATCATCCACCTAGGGTGATGATGTAATAGAGGGTGGAGGAGTTTCATCGAATGTCACGTTAAGTGATTCTTCGACTTTCCTAGTGTGTTTGTTTAGGATGATGTAGGCTTTACTATTTTGAGAATAACCTAAAAAGACACCTTCGTATGACTTTGGGTCAAACTTGGTAAGGTAGTCTTTTGTGTTCAAAATGAAGCACTTTCTTCCAACCACTCTAAAATAATCTAGCGTAAGTTTTCTACCTCTTAAGAGTTCATAAGGTGTTTTTCCTAGAATGGCACTAATGAGAATTCGGTTTAGAATGTATGTTGAAGTATCTACAGCGTTACACCAAAACTTTTGTGGTAATGATTGCTCATTCAACATAGTCCTACTCATTTCTTGAAGTGTCCTATTTTTCCTTTCGACCACGCCATTTGATTGAGGAGTGCGTGGAGCCGAGAAGTTATGTGTAATACCGTTGGCATTACAAAATTCTCCAAATTGCACTTTAGTATCAAATTCTCTACCGTGGTCGGTTCTTATTAACACTATTGAACAATCTAGTTGGTTTTGGATTTTCCTACTAAATATTTCGAATTGATCAAAAGCTTCGGTTTTATCTTTAAGAAATCTAGTCCAAGTATACCTAGAGTAGTCATCTACTATGACTAGGGTGTAACGGTTTCCTCCGTAACTCTGTACGGCGGATGGACCGAAGAGATTCATATGGAGAAGTTCTAAGCATCTAGTCGTTGAGACTACATTCTTAGCTTTGTGACTAGCGTGAGCTTGTTTTCCCATTTTACAAGCATCATAAAAATGTTGATCAAACTTAAGCTTGGGTAGGTTTCTAACTAATTCCTTAGAGGCCAACGATTAAATGAGATGCATATTTGCGTGTCCTAATCTTTTATGCCACAAGGTGGAATTTTCATCAATAGTTGTTAGACAAATTTGATCCTTTGGCTTATTTCCTAATTTCATCACATATAAGCCTTTCTTCCTAATACATCTACCTATGACTTTACCATCCTTAGTGATTTCACTATCATGTTCAGATAAAGTTATTCTACACTTATTGTCACATATTTGACCTATACTTAGCAAATTAAATCCTAAGTTATCAACATGTTCTACATTATCTATTTTGAGAGAGTCATTAGAAATTGTACCTTTGCCAATGTTGTTACCGCGTAGATTACTACCAAAAATGACGTTACCTCCATTGTATGCCTGGTAAGTGGAGAAGAGCTTTCGGTTACCTATCATACGTTTAGAGCATCCGCTATCCTTGATCCATTCGTCGGGCTCCAAGTCGACTCCAAGGCATATCTATTTATATAAGACAATAACTCAAACATTTGGTCCCCAATATCTCATGGGTCCAAAGTTGTTAGTACCAAACATCCCTTGCATTTGATGCAATTGGTTGGGATGTGAGAACGGAAGACATATTTCCCATGGTATGTAACTTTGACGTGGAAAGTTGTTACAACTTACGGGAAGGCCATGAGGTTGGTTTTGTCGACCAACATGTCTTTTTGGTTGCGGTGTTTTAGGACGAGAATAATTATTATTGACTCTTCTAGGAGGTGGAGTTTTTGATCTAAAATTGGTTTTTGAAAATCCAACTCCGGGCTTTGTCAATGGTTTATAAAATTGTTTGACTTCATTGTCACTAGCCACAGGAATTTTGACTTTGTTTACAATTATGTGTTTTGGTCTAGGACCCAAAATAGATTTTTGAAAAGACACACTTTTCTCAGAACCAGGCGTTGCTGGTGGCGGTCCCATATTTATTTTGGGGGCCGCCTGAACATTAAGGGGGCCGCGCATTTTTATGGGACCTCCATCAGAAGACGTCTTTTTAAGCTTTTACAAATTTTATTTCCTTAGTTCCACTAGATGATGCTTCAAATGAATTAAACCCTAAACCTAATTTATCACCGGAGGGTTTTTGATTATTTAACATTTCATTCAAGCAATGTGTACTCTTTTCAAATTTGTTTAATCTAGTAGATTCTTCTTTGAGCTTTTCATTTTCAATTTTAAGTGTGTGACACTTTGCACAATCAATATCAACTCCCTTGTTTTTCTCGAGTGTGGAAAATTTATCTTTTAATTCTCTAAGCTCATTTTCTAGACTATTTCTAATAGCTTTTAACCTTTTGTTCTTAGTGAGAATCTTTAAACTCATTTTGCTTTCTTTATTTATTCGCTGTATAGAGCTTAAATCATCAATTTGTTGTGTTTTCATCACTATTAAGCTTAGAAGGATTCGGAACATACCTCATTTGGTGCTTGAGCTTCAAGACATGTTCGTATGGATCTTTCATTATTTCTTCACCGCTATCGACTCTAAGAACCTCCAACAAATGCTCTTTGGTTCTGTCTCTGGTGGCTTTGGACATTCGCCTATAAGATGATTTGGCATCTCCGCATCTTAAGACTTCCTTTCAATTTTGCCGTTGTTGCGGCGCGGCTTCTTTGAAAGGTCTTTTTGTCATTCTGTGGGTGTACTTACCGTTTTCTCCTCTTCATCTTAATGAACTTCTTGAAGTCTACTTACCGCCATGGCGTACTCTGTCATGCTAATACCTTAGTCGTAAACACTCTTCATCATCGATTCTTTCGTGCCTTTTCGTAAGAGTTTTCCTTTATATCTTTTGCTTTGACTATTTCGGTATCTTTCTTGATTGATCATCTCCAATAGGTCTTTGAGGTTTCCCATGAGCTCATACAAGAGATGTGATGTTAAAGTCTTTCGATCTTCTTCCGTCGTGACCTTTGCTTTCTATATTTTGGTTGTAAGAGCCCTAAGAAAAACTCCTTACGTTAGTTCTTACTAGAATAACCTTCATCAAGAGCTTTAAGACTAGTAATAATAATATTAAATCTAGCAAATGCACTATCTATAGATTCGTCTTCGGAAATGACGAATTGTTCATATTGTTGAACCAAAAGGTCGATATTGTTATCTTTGACTTGGCTATTACATTGATGGGTGATTAACAAAGTTTTCCAAATTTCTTTTTCCGTATTACACATGAAAATTCTTTCATATTTTTTCTAGGCAAAGCATTGTAAATAACCATTTTGGCTTTATTATTTTTCACAAGCTTTCTTTTAAGATTATCGGTTTTTTTTCAAAAGGGACATCTCGCAGTGTTGGTTTTCGGATTGGATATGGTTGAAATTCACCATTGGTAATAAACAATGCCAAGATCTTGGATCTTTTGATTTATCATATGTCTCGTACTTATTTTTCCAATAAATAAAACTACCCCCACTTTTCAAAAAGTGGTGGTCTTTGCATACTATAGCCTTCTAAGATATTTGTCGGAATTCCATAGATTGATCAAGCTTTAAAATACAATATATTTTAAAATCTCTTGTGTGACATTGCCTCCTGATACAATTAGAGGAAATAGAAGGGGGGGGGGGTTGAATAGTTTACTGGTTAATTTTCTGTTTTAAAACTTTGCTTAGAAAATTGTTTGATTCGAGTTGTATATTAATCAATCAACAATATGAATCACAATTAAATTATCTAATGTAATGAACTAAGTAAATAATAACAATATAGAGAGATAGAGAAAGAAACGATCAAACCAAAACACCAAGATTTATAGTGGTTCGGCTACGAAGTACCGATTTCACTATGCCAACAAGCTCCCTTTAGGCGGAGAAAACCGTTTACACGTCGCTTACTTTCTTTTCCGACACTAAGCTAGATGTCGAGTCCTAATCTTAGCTAGAACCAATATAAGACTTCATTAAGTCTTTGTACACTCACAAGATATATATCATTGGATTGGCACACACTCCAAATCACACCAATACACAATTTACACTATTAGATCTACACACAATCCAATTTACACAACAAAAAAAAGTAAATATAATGAAGATTTATGATCTTGAGGAGGAAGAGAGAGATCACTTGATAACAATTCGTATGTAGAAGAATACGATTATTCTTCTCTTCCACTTGATTAGAAGAAGAACGGAGGAAGAAATAATTAATCACTTGAAACAAGATCAAGGTATGTTAGTGATCAAGATATGTGTTTTAGAAAGAAAGAAAGAAGAGAGAAAAGTAGATTTGGGAAAATTCGTGGCAAGAGGTTCTGGTTTTTAGATGGGGTGACACCAATATTTATTAGAAGGACAATAAAAGGAGCCGTTTGGGCTGGCTGCGTTCCGGCGGTCCCTTATATATAAGGGGGCCGCCAGGCCTAAAAGGGGGCCGCCACTAGACTCCGCTCCCTTTTTTGTCCTTTTGTAGTGAATGTTGTATCTGTTATAAAACCTTCTATTTTGGGGGGGAAATTTAAATTTCAAAATTTATGTTTTTAATAAAATATTTCTTTTAATGAATAAATATTTTGTTTTTATATTTTTATAAAAACACATTTGTAGAAATGTAAGGTTTAAGGAAAATATTTTCTTGATCACTAATCATGTTTAATGATTTGTTTATCCATACCTTAAGTGAATAGTCTTAGAAATAGAAATTTATGATTAGTAATTTATAAACGTTTAATTTTATCGTAAACGTTTTCACATTTTGTTATTATCAAAACATTGAGAGGTCGAAAAATATAAATAACGTTTTTAGACATTATTTGTATTAACATCTTATAAAAGGGTAATCATGGTGATGTAGTATAGTATATTGCATAGCTTATTGGTATATTGCTTTTGTAACCATTTTTTTTCGATAGCTCAAAAGAGGCGTCAACATGTTACAAAATTTGTCAGGAAAAAACTTCGTTGTCAATAAGGAAAAAGTGAGTTGAGAAAGACTTGTTCTAAATAGAAACTAAAATCATAGAATCTGTTTCAACAATATAGCATAAATACTACAAATAGATTTGAGATATAATTTGGAAGACAAAACTAAGTTAAGGGTAAATTGGTAGTTTTGTGATTTCGCTATTGGTTTTGAATACTTATCATATGGTTTCTCTAACACGTCTTATGCAAATAACAGTTAAGCCTTAAACTACAACCAAATTCGCGAAACATACCCATAACAAGAATTACCCAAATATCATGCTAGAATATTACAAAAAAAGCAAAGAAAGATAATTTTACCTCTTCATATTTCTGAGTAAGAGACAATCTTTCAACTTTAAACATATCAAGTCTCGAAAAAGCCAAAGTTTCATATCGTCTCCACCCAGGTAAACACTGAAGCTCGGCTTTCTCTTCAACAGAAATAACAGCTCGCTTAGATGAATGACTCACGTCATGTTCACTTCCTAACCTTCCTTCAAAGCAAGTCCTTAAGATATTGAATTTTTGAGCACTAGAGATGGGTTTCTAGCAAAGATATAATACCCATTCCAATAATGTTGGAAACACGAAAAGTGTCGGTCACTTCCAAGTTGTAACAAGTCTTAGCTCGTAGACAGTATCATGATTAGATTAGTAATCTAGTCCGGCCCAAGGTCCATGGGAGGCCCAAATCAGCCCATGGCCGGCCTCATAGTAGTATATATACACCCTCTCCTAGTCTTGGAGGGGGTTGGTTATTCCATTTTTCCATTACACTTTCATAAATACATTCTTCCATTTCGATCCAAGTTCTCTCAAACATCCCAACCCACATCTCACTCTTGTTCTTGGTTTGATCTTAAGATTACTAGTATTCTTCAATTGGTATCAGAGCCAT